>WTSP01027456.1:59412-93010 GCA_025331215.1 Actenoides lindsayi | reverse complement strand
GCCGGCTAACGGGAAACCCGCCGCTCCCGAAAGCGGAGCCCTTGCATTATTCATCAGCCGGCAGCCTGGCTCTGCTCCGCTGCCGCCATTGTCATCTCCATCCTCCCCTCGCTGCCGGGCAGCTGGCGCGGCTGCCACCGCCCGCCGGGCCCCGGGCGCGGGGACAGCCCCGGGGACAGCCCCGGGGAGGGAGGGAACCCAGCGCTCTGCCGCGGGGCCGGGGGACCCCAGCCCGCGAGCACACAGGGCCGATGGCAGGGGGATGCTCGGCAGCGGGTTCCTCCGTCGGCTGCACGCTCCACCAGGTCGGAAGGACCCAGGAGTCCCTGTCACTCCGCGCCCAGCTGCTGTCACAACAATGCGCGCCTTTGTTGCCCGCAGGGTCCCCGCACAGGGGCAGGTGGCGGTGGCCCGGCCCCAGGGAGGGGTTGCTGAGCCCCGCGGGCGCCAGGATGGGGCCGGCACACCCGGGCCCCGGCCACCAGCCACCTCCAGCCGCCGGGACGAGGCGGGAGCTGGGGATTTGTGGGGCTATTGATTTCTAGGAGACCAGCTGCCTCCGCCGGCACGGCCCCAGGGCTGTTGCATGTGGGTCCCTCTGCAGCCCCCAGCGTGTCTGCTGCCCTACGGCACTCCAAGGTAGCAGGTAGGTGCCAGCGTGGCACCAGCAGCATCATCCCCCTGCCTACAGTGATTCTTTCCCACGCTGCGAGGGACGTCCTGAAAAGGCTCTGCTGTCTAAACCCTCCAGCTCCATAGGAAATCTCAGCTGGCATCCCAGCAATGGGGAGACAGCAGGCAGAGGAGGAGGGAGGCTGCACCCCCCTGACAGCATGTGTGGGGCAGCCCCAGGTGAAACCCTGGGCTTGGCTGTGCTGCAGAACCAGCACCCAGCCAGGCTGTCACCCACCAACAGCTTTTCACACACCAAGGCTGGAAGGAATTAAGACAAATCACCTAAAGGTGTGAATCCCTGCCTGCAAATGCGCTAAATCCCAAGCGGATATGCTTGTCCAGGAGCAAAGTGGCTTTAGCTGGTCATGCCTTAATCTGCCCTGGTTTAGGCTTTGCATGCCAAGGGCAAGGCTGTCTGGGGCCACGGGTACGGCTGGACAGGTGACTTGGGGGGCACTGGCTGAGCAAGTAAGGATGGCACAGCTTCTGTGGGGACAGCACTCCCAGTGCCAGGCTGGGGAGCACCCCCATTGGACAGCCTGCTGCCAGGAGGGATGTGGGATGTGTGCAGTGGCATGGTGGGACGTGGGGGACATCCCTGACCCAGCTATGCCACACTCCTGGACAGCTGCATTTACCGCCCAGCCTGGGAACGTCTGCCACTGCGCCAAGGCCAGGAGGACCAGGCTGGTGAGGCATTTTCAGCAGATGAAGTGCTTTACATCAGAAATGTGGGGCTCCATTCCTGCCTGAGGGCTGAGCTGGGGTTTCCCTGACAGCCAAAGCTGCCTTTCAGCACCCGGGGGCAGTTTCTGGCACTGGCAATGCCCCCCACAGCAACATCTAGGGGTGTCCTTGCCAAGGGGACAGTCCTCCTTGGCCTGCCCTCCCCCCCGGGTGGTGGGTGACCCATTTTCCCTCCAATAGCACCTGCGCAGCCTCGGGGTTTCCTGAGCCACCGTGGCCAGCTGGCTCCCCAGGCACAGCAGCCATCGCAGCACTGGGTGCTGATGTCTGATCTTCTCTCATCTACAGTTCGAGGTGTAATTACAGAGGGGCTTTCCTCCACAGAGGGGCTGGCAGCCCAGCATCCCCCTCCTCAATAAAGTGGGGGCCATATGGTCGGGGCTTTGTGACCCAGCCCCTTCCCGCAGGGATGCTGCACAGGGTAGAGCTGCATCCCCATCCCTGCAGCATCTCCCTTCCTGGGTGGGATTGAGACTAAAGAAGCCTGGATCCCAAAGCTGGTGCCAGCAGGCATGGCCATCCCTTGGGCAGCAGCAACCAGTCCCAGGCTCAAGAGGGGCTGTGAGACGTGGGGAGGGGGTCTTGCCCCTGGCTGTGAAGCTGGGATCACCTCCACTGGGAGCCTATAAAAGGCGTGAGGCTGTTTGGGACCTCTGCCTAGGGCAGGTCAACCAGAGAGCTTTGCAGGGAGATTAAGGGAAAGTAAGGAATACATAAGGAATAACTCCCCCCAGGCTGCCTCTCCTTTGGCTCACCTCTCTCCTAGTGCTGACTCCCCTCGGCTCTTTCTTCTTCCTTCAGATGTAAATACCACAAAAACTTACACACCCGGTCAGGGCTGCTCACAGGGGGAGCTGGGGCTGGAAAGCCTTCCTCCGCTCGCTGCTGCTTGTGTCTCATGGTTTCTGGCACCTAGGATCAGCCGGATTTGTTACAGGGCAAGAAGAGACAGGGGAGGAAGACATTCAGTAAAAAAGGTTAAGGAAAAATCCCTGCTGCTGGGTGGGTTTGCCCAAGGACAGCCATCCATGTGTCGCCTGCAGACCCTCGTCCGATCCATCGTGTGCACCCGCATACCCATCCGCTTCTGTCCCCTGGGTGAGGGTCCCCCCCAGGGTGACACGCTGGATCTTTCTGTCACCCCTACAGCTCCTGTGTCCCCAGACACAGCCTGTAGCTAGGTGCTCATGGTGACAAATGGCAGAGCAGCCAGTTGATGCCACGGGTCAGGGTGAGCAAAGACCACCGACCACCAGCTGCCCCAGCTCTGTCCCTCTTTTACCTTGGTCCTTGCCCTTTGACAGGAGCTTCATGGCTAAACTGGTGGGGCTCATCAGGAGCAATTCCCAGCAGGTACTCGGGGGTGTGACAGAGGAGCCTTTCACAAAACCAGGCAAAACTTTTTTTTTTTTTTTTCCCCTTTCTGCATGGCCTTCCTGGACATGCAGCACCTGCCAGCCTGGACCTGGCCATCCCATGCCCCGAGGCTGAGCTGTGCAGGAGGGTGAGCCGGGCAGCACCCTGCCTGCAATGAGGGGAACCTGCTCCCTAACACAAGGAGCCCCGAGTGAGCTGTGGGGGGGAGGCAGCTGCATGCAGGGGGCACAGAGCCCACACCCACTGGGTACCCAGTCTTAGTGGCAAAGGGTGGCCACAGGATAAGCACCCAGCTCAGAGAGCAGAGCTCAGGGGCTTAGGAAGGATTAGCAAGAGATGGGAAGATGGGGGACCAGAGCAAGAGCACACTGAAGGAGTGGCAGGAGCTGGGTCTCATCAGGCAGCACATGCCACCGGCCAGGGCTTGGCACGTCACCACCTGGCCCTGACGCCCGCTATCTGGAGCTCCCACCATCCACTTGTCGTTTCTTTCCTTTAAAAGGCATCCGAGCCCCTGCTGTTATCAGGCAGGGCAGATAGCACTGTCACGCCTGCGATAAAAGGGTTGACGGACATCCCGCTTGCCCTTGCAAGCAGGAATGGATGTCCCCATTGTCCCCGCGTCCCCTTCCCAAGGGGCTATAGCTGCCAGCCTGCCCAGGGCCACTGAGCAGCCCAGCAGGCTGCGCGTGGGTGCCGAGGATGCAGATACTTGGTGTGGAGCACGTGAACCTCCACCGAGCAGGCGTGATGCCTTCACGAGGCACGATGCAGGTCCCTGAAAAGCGGTGCTCTAGCCAAAAAAAAAAGGCAGCAAACCAGCTGAAGAGACACGAGCACAGCTCTCCAACTCTCAGGTGGAGCCAGGCACTGTGGAGGCCATGTGGAGGGTGGCCAGGTGCAGGGGCAGCTGGCACCAGTGGCTCTCCCCGGGCTTTTCCAGGGGTAGGAAAGGGTGTCTCAGGGGACAGGCTGTGCTCAGAGCTGGGCTTCAGTCACAAAGTTCAGCTCCTGGCTGTGCGAGGCACTGTGGGGCGGTTGGTCATTAAGCTCTCCCCTTTTCCTGGCACCTCCCAGACACCCTGTGGTCAGAGATCTGGCTGGCCATGGTACAACACAGTTTCAGAGATGGCTCAGAGGCAGGAGGAGCGTGCACAGAAGCTGCCCTGTCTGCATCATCTGCGAACACCAGCTCCAGGATGCTACTCTCAGGGAGCTCCTGGGCTAGGGATGGGGCTGGACATACATAGCCCAGCACCTCACGGGTGCTGTGACGTCCCCAAGGCACCATCTACTCCTTCAGCAGCACAAGAGGGAAGACCCACCCATCAGGATGCATTTGCCATCTGTCCCCAGCAGCCGTTACAGGAATCTCCCTGGGATGCAGGGGAAGGAGTGTGCAAACACCCCAGGCACAGCTCCACATCCGCACGCTCCCCTCTGGCGCGTCCTGCGCGGGGGCAGCCAAGGCGCAGGCGGCGGGGAACAGACTCGCTCCCACTCAGATGGAAAAATCTCTGAACTTGGCTGAAACCCTCCGGCGAGGACCTGTAAATCTGCTCACTGTGATGCTGCCAGCATCCTGTGGAGCACTGGATCCAGGTGGAGAGTCCCTGTGCAGGCAGAAGGGGAGGAAGCTGTCTGCTGAAAGATGCTGAATTTATGTTACTCTCACTAGCTCCAGGAATTTGGTGAATGAACTCACAAAGCCCAGGACAGGAATCAAGTGTGCTTTCAGCCCTGACCTTGCCTGACTTTCTTCCAGGCTGAAGAGGAGATGGGGGCAAGCCCCCGGCACCACAGCCCGTCTGAACTTACCGTGTGCCTTTTCCTGCAGCAGCTTTCCCCCTCCCCAGAGCCTGAATGGATGAAATGTAATCATCAGATAACGAGTCTGCCAAGGCTGGCCAAGCAGGGCAAAATCCTTTCTGGTCAGCCCCTGGGAAGGGAAGGCAGCAGGACATGGGAGAGGGCAGCAGGACATGGGAGAGAGCAGCATCCTTGGGGAGGGCAGCAGAGACCACACATGCTCAAGACATGTTTGCATCGTGAAGGTGGGGAGCACAGCAGATTCCATCACTGCTGGCTCTTGCAGCCTCTCCTAGAAGAGCATTGACTGAAAGCCACATTTACAGTCAAACAGACAAGTGCTCGCTGTCACACCAGGGCTTGCCTTTCTGCAGCAATCTCTCCTTACTGCTGCCAATACTACTTTTTCAAGGTGGTTTTAAGCCTGTGCTTTTTTGATGGATCAAGAAAACCAGAAGTGACGCAGGGTTCAGTTTCTACGACTGTATCAAACCCCTTCCCCTTCCTCCTCCTAGTCAAAATCTGCTATAAGTTTTTATTCCTCGTCTTCCAGACAACCCCCAGGCTTGCACAGCTACCGTACCACTACTCTGCAGACCAGCACAGCCATGCCCACGCTGCTGTTTGAGCAGGTTAACTGCCTGCTCCTCGTCCATGGCCCTATCTCCCGCCTTGGCGGTAGAAAGCAGCTCCACTGTGATGCAAACTCACCCTCTGAAAGAGACTCTCCAGCTTCCCGAGGTCTGGCTTGTGTAACACTCGCACCGAGAGCCAGAGCCCACAGCAGAGCTGGCACAGGCTCCAAATTTCCATCTCAAAGGAAATTTCAGAGTGTATTTTGCTTTACAAATCTCCAGTAGTGTCCCAGTTACAGCCCACCTCCCGCAGCAGGGATGCCAGGTTCAGAATTGTTAGCTTTGGTCATGCTTTGCTTTTTTTTCCAACTATTTCAACAGTGCTTTTACAGACAGCGTGCTGCTTTCACGGTACAGCATCAAAAGCAGAGATCACAGGGAGCTGCTACTGACATGCTGGTAAAATGCAAAGTAAAAAAAAAAATCCCAAATTCCAGAGTTAACTAAAAAAAACCCCAACCCTGTAACAAAAACATTTTGCGATAAACTATTGTAGGTATGCTCAGATTGTTGTTTTGTTTTTAAAAGATTTTCCTGACCAGCTCCCTGCTGCTTTTCAGCCTGTAAAATCGTTAGCATGGTAGTGAGGCTGGAGGCCAGCGCGCTCCATCCACGTGAGCACGGAGCACAGAGCACTGAGCATGGAGCACAGCCTTCTCCAAGAGCTCGGAGCCCAGCCCGAGACACGTCTGCTCCTGCCTCTGCAAGGCAGAAGAGCGAGTGAAGGACGGGGATGCCAGGGATGCAGAACTAAGGGAAAATATCCAAACGCGTGTGGCAAAACCTATCACGGGCTGGAGGCACGCGCGGTAGAAATGTCCTGCTCAGGACAGGCAAGAACTTCCAAACGCCAGGCTCTGCGCCGGGGAGATAATGCATCCAAATGCCAGCCCAGTGTCTCTCACCACTGCTCCCATTGGAATTTGTCCCCTACAATCTCAAGGGCTCTTTAGTAAGTGGAAGCAGGGAGTGGAAGGGACACTTAACATGGGACGCTGCCCCAGTTATACATACCTTCTATGTTTTTTTGAAGGTTCTACAGCAGGAGGAGGAATGATCTTGCAGCAACAACATATCATGCTGGCAGCAACAACACATCAGCACAGCCAGCTTAAGAGAGTGACAGCTCAGGCTTAGATAGGTCAGTGGTAGGATCTGCCATTCACTCCGCACTTCCTGAGCCGGCGGTTTTCCTTTGGTCACTAAAGGTATCTTCCAACCCCTCCTCCCAAGCTGGTACAAACATAAGCCAGTGAAACACAAGGGAGTGAAGTCTGCTACTGCACGCTGAGAAATGGCGCCCACATTAAAGGACACGCGAGGGATCCTTCAAAGTCAGGGCAACGCAGGATATTCTCTCTACTTGCCTGGATTCCTTCCCAGAGCAATCTCTGGAACTGCTCCAAGAAAGCTTTTTAAGTTGGTGGAAACTGCAGGGCTGGCACCCCCACGTGGTGATTCCAAGCCCCAACAGCTTCTTAAGCTTCATCAACAGCTCACCCACCAAAAGGTACCCGAAGCCATTGTCCCCAGCAGGCAGGGATTTCTGAGCTCCCCCGGCGCTGAGGCAGAGGACAGCCCTCTGCTGCAGCCGAGGCATCGGCCCCAAACCCCTCTGCAGAGGGGCTGAAGCCCATCCCAGACACAAAGTTTTTCAAAGTGATCTCTTCAGATTTCATTTGCAACAGGAAGGAATCCCTGCAAGATATATCGCTCATGGAGAAAAAACAAGCATTACAAAACCTTGCTGCAGCCGGCAGCATTTCTGATGTATGCGGGGTTAGCCCTACAGATCAAGGGGGCAAAGCCAAACTGCCGACGGTCTCTGGCACAGCCCTGCACTGCTGCACACGGCCTGGGGGTTCCTGGCTAGGAAGCTTGGTGCCCTTCCTGCGTTGCGTATCCTTCAGGAACGGCTGTCCCCTCCCACTTTTAAGTGACAGATAGGACAATGTGACCAGCAGTATAGGGTACACTTACAACACCCCTACAGCTGCTCACGGCCACAGAGTAAATCTTGCCACTCTTAAGGTGAGACCAAACACGGAGCCTGCTTTGCTTATCCCAGTAAGGAGAGTGTGTAGAAGTGAGGAAGGACTGCAGCGTCAGTGGGCTGGGCTGCTAACCCCCAGGGACTTCACTCTGCTACTGCCGGAGTCAGGCCCCGGATCAGCAAGGCGCACAAGTCCCCACGGACAGCAGGCTCATTCAGAGCAGGGGTGGTGGATCTGCTGCAGTGTTTAAGGGAAGAGGGAAGGAGTCACCGTCTGAAGCGCTAGAAACGGTGAACGCGCATCCGAGGGGAATGGAGGCGCGAGGGGCTCCGGCCCCGCCCAGCGTAAGCCGCGCAGGGGCCACGCTCGACAGCCCGGCAGCTATTTCAGAAGAGACAAAAAGCAGATGTTTCACAAAAGCTCGCTTTCCAGGTTTATTAAGTAAAGTTAACTGAATTGTTTTCATTTTGTGGGGATTCCTTTCCGCCTAACCCGTCGGGTTAGCGGAGTTGCACAGAATCACGGTTGGACTGTGATAACCCAAATACAACTTTGGCTCATCTCACCGCTGACACATATGGAATGACTTGGGGGTTATTACATGCTGTGTCTGCTGGAGGCAGGTACATGTACAGATCAGCACAAGTTGCAAATGATAGCTTACATCCTTTCAAAACAGAGCAGGGCATTCGGCAAATGCACTGCAATGAGAAGACATATGAAAAAGAAATTATACAGACTTGCAAATACATAAGAAGTTCAAGAGATGCAAGAAACCTCAAACACAAGAAATGTCAAGAGGGGGGAAAAAAACACTTAATTTCAGACACAACGTGTTCAAATGAAAACCCAGTTGAAATTTAAATTCCCTTCAAAATGGGAAACATACAGTAATGCAATTAAAGAGAAACCAGGTCTCGTCCTGGTAGAGATGTGTCCAAAAACACTGATGCACAAACAGGTTCAGAGTTCTAAGCAAAATGTCCCTGGGCATTGGTGTACTTGACTCTTGGAGCCAGAGCAAAGCAATTCATTACACTTGCTGGACTGCTGGGCCTACTGCTGGGTCTTGGTGGTACAACAGCATGTAGGATTCCAGATGTCAGAGAGAAGGCAGCACACAAACTGCTGGTTACTGGGAGAAATGCCATGGGCTAGATCTCTAGAGTAAGGACACCTAAATTCTGGTAGCCTGGCCTCCACTGCACACAATGTTAGTGTAATGTTCTGCAAGGTTCTTCAGTTCTTAGCTCACTCCTTCCTCAGCCTGAGTTGTTTCTGTCTCGTGCATGAGCACAACTGGCCATGCAAAATGATCCGAAAAACATAAGGGACAGGACCAAAGAAAACTGGCTGAACCTGGGGCTGGCTTTCAGCTCCTATTTCCAAATATCAGTTAAAGGTTGGAAATTTATCTACAAAAGAAATAATATAAATGAAATAAAAAATGGCACCGTCCACAAAATTTAAGAAAAAAAAAGGAAAAAAAAAGAAGAAAAAAAGAAAAATCTTACAACACAGCCTCATAAAAATGGCTTTGCAACGAGAGCTCAGTCACAAAATGAAGGGGTTTAGCTCTTCGTACATCAGAAGAGGAAACAAAGCTAAAAAGTACTAGTCCACATTCTCTTAATAAGTTAAACTTACTTTCCCTCCCCCGTCTACAAAAGGGGTAGAAGCAAAAGGGAAAAGAAGCTACCAAAAAATGAAAAATAAAGATTAAAAAAAAAAAAAAGAAAAAAAGGAAAAAGAAAAAAAAGAAAGGAGAGAGAAGGAGAGAGTGCGAGAGAGAGAGAGAGCAGTCTGTGGTCAGAGGCTCAGAGCAGGGCTGAGTTCCTTTTAAGGGTTTAAAAGATGCAAAACTGTTCCTCAAAAGTTCCCTCTCTCCAACAGGGAGCTGAACGCTGTAGCCATAGAAACTCAAGTGTATGTTGGAGGAGAGATTCTTTCGGGCAGATCCACCGTCAGCCGGCGAGCTGCTCAGCGTGCGTTAATCCTCAATGATTATGGGTTCGTCGTTCATGGGCTGGCGGAGCTGCACTGCCTGGATGGGCCGGAGGATAATAGGCTTGTAAGGGCGTCTGGCGGCTCGCTTGGCTTCGGAGGAGGAAAGCAGCTTGCGGATTTTCCTGCAGACAGGAGGGAAGAAAGGAGCCGATTACAGAGACCGGACGCTGAGGCCTCGCGGGCGTCTTGATTTCTGCAAGCGAAACCAGGCCTGCACACGCAGAGGCTGCTGGCCAATGGGCTGGGCTGACGCTGTTTATCTCAGCAATGTCCTCCCAGGGGAACGTTTGTTTTCCCATTTATAAAGCCACCAATGCAGAGGAAATTGCATTCTCTGTTCCAGAGCCCTCCCCCTGCAGAGCAGAAGGCGTTCTGGTCCAGCCTCGTAGGACCAGGGTCTACTGCTGTCAATAGCACGTGAAACAGTTACGACAGCCAGTTCCCACACCAATAATTAATTTTGATGCACAGAGACACGTCGGTGGGACAGGCTGCAGGCAGCTTTGTGGGAGTTGACAAAGCCAAGTTACCACCAAACCTCTTCTGGCAACGCTGGTCACTTCCCCGCCTGCTAATCCACCTCCCCCAGAGCTCTGCCGTTCCCCGGCCCGAGCAGGTGCACACAGCTGTGCTTCCAAAGAAACCCACCCCAGCACAAGCCAGCACCATTTGGTCTCCCACGAAGCTACGTCTCAAGCTGAGTTGCTGTGGGGGAGCTCCGTGATGGCCACTAACCAGTGAACCAATACTGGAGCCTTTCCTCCATACTGGGAACATAACAGGGTGTCCCCCCCTCTAATTTCTCCCACATTGTCCATGCCTGAGACAGAAATGGGTGATATTCGTGCCTTGCATTTGTTAAGAGTTCCCCTGTGAGTTACAAGACCAACAACAAGTCTGATCAGACACAGGAAGCAGTTTTCCATATGGAGAGAAAGTAAGAGAGAAGGTACCAATGCTTTGGAATTAGAAAAATAAGGTAGAAAGAGACACTACAGAAAAATCACTTGTTTCTTTTTGTGAATACCAAGGAAGTATCAAAAAAGGAAAAAAAGAGAAAAAAGGGAAAAAAAAAGAAAAAAGGGGAAAAAAAAGAAAAAAGGGGAAAAAAAAGAAAAAAGGGGAAAAAAAAGAAAAAAGGGGAAAAAAAAGAAAAAAGGGGGAAAAAAAGAAAAAAGGGAAAAAAGAAAAAAGGGAAAAAAAAGAAAAAAGGAAAAAGAGAAAAGAAAGAATGGAAAAATGAAAAAAACAAAAGGAAAAACCCCAGAGAAACCAGCAACAATGAAAAAATGTACTATGTAATTAAAACAAGGAATTAATTTCCAGAGGATGTTGTGGTGGTCAAAGGCAGACAGAGATTAGAAAAGGGTAAATATTCACACCAGTCCCCACTACGCACAGGCTCCAGTTCAGGAGCTGGGGCACAAGGCGGGTGGGAGGCTCTGACCTTCATGACTTTCTGCCTTGCCCTGAGACAGGACAGTCCTCTAGAGGAAGAGCAGCCACGTGGCTTAATAATCCACAAGTCTGCCTCCCCCTAAGGTAATTTTTACATTTTTGGTTAATCTCCATTTCTGGGGTCAAAACCCCCTTTTTTTGGGTGTGTTTTTTTAACCAGAAGAGATACAGTCTTACTGAGCTGATGTCTATCACTGTGCTATAATTTCTGTGTTTGAGATGTGCCAGTTGCTGAAAAAACTGGTCAAAATATTTCCTCCCCCTAAAATCTACCCTTACCGCCACCAGCACTGGCCCATCAACAAATTCAACTTACAGTTTTGAATTGGCTCTGGTCAGATTTGGTCAATCTCTTCACTTGATGGGTTTTTTTGCTCCCTGAGCAGAACAAGCCTGCTCTGCAGTGCTTACACACAGAGGTGCGTTGTCTGCTTGGTCAGTGTCTCCATTTCTCCAGCACTTTCTGAAGCTGTAAGGCCCCAGAGTGGCAAGAGGAGAGAACAGGGTGGAAAAGTGGTGGCGGGGAGAAAAAAAAAAACCACCCCCCAAAAAATCTTGATGTGATGATTTTACCAAGACTCGTTTAGCTGAAGTTGATCTATTTCTACTTTTCTTACAGTCCCTGCATGTGTTCCACTAGACAGGCTGCCATCAGAAACACGTCTGGGAGCAGTTCTAGATTCTGCTCAGGCCCCTCGCTGCCTCTGCTTGCATAAATTATAAATGCCAAGCTCCTTATTGTGAGGCTTGAATTCAAAAACTTGCTCCTTTCAATCGACCAACTTTTCAAACGGCTCCCTCAGAGCTATCCACTTCTCCAGGACTGTTCTCAACAGTGCCACACAAAGAGAGGAGGAAAGGGGGGTGTCAAACTTTAGGAAAACCTACTTTCTGTGACTGAAAACACAGCATGATGCTCAGCTGGAGGATGAGATGCAGATACGGCTGCTAGATTGATTGCTGTGGGGCCAAAACAAAGCTCAAATTGTTTCCGAGCTCACAAACAAGTCTTACATTCTTGACATTGGAATGCAGCAGATGGTTCAGGGAAAAGTTAGAGGTGAAATGCCGGCAGCAAAGCCGCGCTGCTTACGCCGCCGCATCGCTCCGGCTTCCCTGCTTTTCAACAGGCTGCCCAGCATCTCCCTTCAGCACTCGTCCATCAGCTAAGCAGGAAGGCTGTCAGACAAAGAAACCTGTTCTTTTCTAGGTTTTTTTTTTTCCTTTCTTAATGGAAGAGATAAGGTCTTACTGAGCTGATGTCTATCACTCCACTGTGATATCTGCGCTAGAGACGTGCTGGTTGCTGTGGGACTGATCTTTCCTGCCTCGGTCACTGGTTCTGTATGAGCAGACAATTCTCTGTCTTTACAGTAAATTGTTCTCGTGACCAGTGTCACACCTGATTAATATTCTCACTGTTCTGTACAGAGCAAAGGGCAGGACCTTGTAGCAGTACTGAGACATCACTGCCATGGCCCTGCAGTATTTCTCGTGGGTTGGACAATAATGATGTCAAGAAGTGTTCTGTAGATGCAGGATTATGCCGTAAGCCTTGCACAGCTAAGGACTGAGTTAGAGACTGTGCACCCTGCATCCACAATGGCTCGTGAATTCGCCAGAGCTGCAGGTCTGTAACAGGATCCCAGTAAGTCATTACCAGAGCAAGATGACAACAGGAATAAGGAAAGTGCTTCTCCTGAAAAATTAAATACTTCTCTCTCTTTAGTTTCCATTATATACAGGATCCCACTGCTGACATTCACAGCATCTTGCAGGAATAGAAAAGGAGACGGGAAAGACAAGGTAAAGATCCGAGCTGGTGTGAAATGCACAGTTGCATTAAAGGTGTCCATAGCAACAAGTCTGACAAAGAAATTTATTTCATGTTTCTTTTGAGTTCTAACATTGGGGTTTCCTGCACTGAAATCTGATGATCCAATAGATCAGTGGTTAGCAACTTCAACATCACCAGTCTCAGCTTGTCTAAGAAGCCCATCTTTGATTCTAGGCCAACAGAATAATCAGTTGACACTCAAAATTCTTTGCAGGCTAAGGGGGGGTTGGGGATGTAATGACTCTGACTATGCACTTCAAGCTGAACAAATGAACACTCAGTAGTGCCAAATTTAGTAGTATCAGAAGAGATGAAGTACTCGAAGCTCCTGACCTCCCTGGTCACTTGTAAGGGCTCAGACATCCAGGAATTCCCATGTCCATCTCTGCTAGGTACTGGATAGAAAGTCAAGTGCTTCTCTACTGGCTGGGGCACTGATACTGGAAGTGTTGGTAACTCCAGGCTTCAGACAGACAAAAGCCAGAAAGCACCTCTGCTTGCAAAGAGCTGAAAAGCTGGGCTGCAGCTTTGCTGCCACTTTTTTCAAGGTTACCCAGGAGAGAGGCATCAGTTCTTGTGAGGAAACCACACAAGCATGTGTCTCCACCTTTCTCCCCACACCCAGGAGCACTCCTCCTTTCCTAGGGATTACACAGTACTGGGAACATGCATACAAAAGCTCTGCTTTAGGGATCAGGTCACACAGCTTCTACTGCTGTCAGCAGTCTGTAAACACAGTTTGAAGTAAAACTCATGCAAGGGAAGTTTCTTTTACTATTTTTATCCTGTGGGTAGACTAACAAGAAGGACTAGCAGAAGCAGTACTACCAAAGGAGGAAGGAGGACACTGCAGGGCTAAATCTCACCACTACTGGTGGCAAATATAAACCAGCAAAGAAATGGTGCAACTCAGCCCTTGGAAGCCCTCTGTGGTACTTGCAGGTTTGAGTACTTGGACACGAGCAGTCGTTCTGAGAGGTAATACAGGAGGACTTCAGCATGCAAGAGGGCATGTGTAGGAGGCTCTGTTCCTCAGCACTGCCCGTGAGCCAGAAAGTCCCTATCCTATTAGCGAGACATCGTGGTGGGACCTCCAAAGGCGTTTATATATCTGAACCAGGTGAACTTCCCACCTCAGTCTTCCTCCCCTTACTGTTCATCTCTTACAGAAACTGCTCTGGAAGAAGAGGAATCTGCTTTCTCTGGAATGCAAGAGCACGATTAGGCACATCAGACTTAATTAGGTCTATCACAGCCTTCATCCACCTCAGCATTGGCAGTGGTCTCTGCATTCACTTCAGAGTAATGGATCTGCTGAAAAGATCTCTCTAACCACAGCATCAGCTGCAGCACCCGTAAGAAACACAAATCAGAAGACCTCCTTTTAAACCCTCTGAAAGACCAAGTTTCCTACCTGGTTTCTTCAGTGGCCATGTAAAAAACATCATCTGGTGCATCAATCCAGTTCATCCTCCTCCTTTTCACTGGAGGCATGGATCCACCACGAATTAATCGGACTTTTGTTGGGTATGATTTCCCATTGAGCA
Organism: Actenoides lindsayi; assembly: GCA_025331215.1. NCBI lineage: Eukaryota > Metazoa > Chordata > Aves > Coraciiformes > Alcedinidae > Actenoides > Actenoides lindsayi. The sequence goes on along the minus strand of WTSP01027456.1, from coordinate 78,924 downwards.
GCAAGTTTCGGCTTGGTCCCTAACATGATACATAAAAAAGCACAATTAGGGACTGCAACAAACCTGCAGTGGCATGTGATAAGCAGTCAAAGGAAAAGAGAATTGAAGTTTTCATGTCAGTTACTGAGAGTTTATGGTAAATATTTCCCTTCTTGCCCACGACTGAACACAGAATTCACATAAAAGCAATTGTCCACAAGCAGTAGAAGTGAGGCACCTTCAATATACACTAGGACAGCGATACTCCAGCGACAGGACAAATAATAAATGGAAGGCATTACCAATAATCTGTTGCTTGTGTCTGAAAGATGACATCAAGTTCGAAAGATTGAGTGTAAGACTTAGATTTCAGCTACCATAAATCTAGAGCAACTCCATTGATTTCAGGGGAAGAAATCTAGCTACACAGCAAATGAAATATAAAAATCAGAATGTACAGTTATTCTGGGGTACCAAACTTACCCATATCCTTTTTGTTCTAGGGAGGTTAATATTTAAGGAGGATAGTATATAATTAATTATGTTGTGGAAAACAAAGCAAGTACTACAGAGCTTAGTAGTTTTTATCATAAAATCCTTTCAGCATTTAACACTGCAGATTTCTCATAAAAAACACACATGCTTTGTGAATCAACACAGGTGTTTCCCAGACCCCCAGTAGCCCCCTTCCACTCGAATGGAAAATCATGAGCTGTTATTAAGAGAGGTGCAGATGAAAGGGAGCAAAGTATTAAGCTTCTCAAACGCAGCTCTCCTTGATCATTTTAAGTCCAGTTCTGCTGCCCCTCTTCCTGCTGATGAGCACATTGAGAAGTCCCACTGAAATCAGTAACACTGGACAGTCAGGAAACAGACAAAATAAGGGCCCAGGAAAACTGATGTGCGTAAATTAAAGCTGGTCAGAAAATGTCCCAGTAGAGATTTAATTCTGATTATTTCACAGGCCATCCTCAGAGGTCAGACCATCTCCCCTGATGCACCAGAGCTTCCTCTCCTGTCCACAAAATGGGAAACTGAGCATGAAAATGAGGGATGTTTGACGTGGGAGATCCACTTCAAAAGGAAAAGTGGGGACAGGAGGTATTCAAGTCCTTAAGTATCAGATTATGGTAAAAGCTCAAGCAAATTTTAACACTTAGACTTAGAAAGGGAAGACTTCAGTTTGTCAGCCAAAGGAAAGGAGAAAAAAAAAACCCACACCAAACCAACCCAAATCCCTGTGTCCATCTCATTTTTATCTGATGGGCAAACAAAAAAATGATAGGTGACTTTTTTTTTGACCAGCCTTAATCAACTGTGCTAGCAAGATCTACTTCCTGGAGAAAATTAGGGCTTTAGAGCTAAACAAACAACGTACCACCTTTTAAAACACTAAGCTCTTTAAAGCTGTTGTATACAAGTGCAATAATTTAATTTCTTAGTTGCCCAGCTCCATGTTATATGAGACAACTGCATCACCACAGCAGACCACTGAAATACTTCAAGAACTGCTTTATATTTGAGCCTTAAGGAAAAGGTTTCAAATAAAACGCTCTTCTGTTGACTTTTTTTGTTGTTGTTGTTATTTTTTTTACCCCCTCCAGATTTCTCCAAGAAAAATCCTTCCATTAGTGTTGCAAAGGGTATTTTCTCTACACGTGCCATGCACAAAGGGGAACAACTCTGGAGAAAGTTCTTGGAAATACCTAGAAGGGGCACCCCCTGTGCTTCCAGGTTGCCTTTTCTCTACCTGCACAGAGCTGTTTCAAATGGTATATGCTGAAATGTGGACCTTTAAATTTCAGTTCAGTAACACCCTTTTATCAAGCAACCAGAAATAAAGGCAGTTTGGGGGTTTCACCCTAAAACACCTAAAAAGTGTTAGGTCATCACAGATTTCTCCCACTGCAGTGAGCTGGTTTATTCAGCAGACACAAACAAGTAGCCAGTCTCCTCAGTGACAAGAAACGAAGCTGGATTCATGGAGGAATGCCACTTGGGATCAGATGCTCAAGTAACAAACCAAAGGAATGCCTGGTTACTACAAGCAGACTAGCATGCTGAAGCTCTAGCCTACCCTCCTGGGCCTGCACACTGAGAACATTATTCGAGTCAATAATGCTTGTGATCACCAGTCAGTGACCCTCAGTCGTACCTGCTGCTGACTGCCCCGTGTCAGAGGGACTCTAATGGCACTAACACATTGTGGCAGTTCACCTGATGAGGCAAGCTCCACTTCATCAACACTAGATCATTGTATTTTTGGGGAAAAAAAAAAAAAGATACTTGAAGTTCTCTCCCATAAGCCATGCGTAAGGGGGAAAGTGATGCACAGGCTTTGCACTGGCCCCTTCACACCGAGGTGAATTTCCTGAGAAAGCATTTTGCCAGAGACGTATCAATCAGACTGGCTATTTGCTTCTGTCCTTTGATAAAACTCAGCTTAATGGATAAAAGGCTAGGGATCATTTTTACTCAAACAGAACATAAAACCCAAGCATTCTCAGCAGTCAACTTGCACACCAACTTCCTAAAAAAATAAATAAAAAAGAAAGAAAAAAAAAAAGAAACTTGTTTTCCAAACAAATCCTTCCATCATTTAAACCTTCCTCCTTCAGGGAAACACATTTCACCTAGAAACACATCCCAGACCTTTGCTATAAACAGCCACTCAAGTTTCTGTCTGAGCAGAAACAAAATGTTCCATTCAAAACAGAATCTCATTTATATATACATAGATTTCAGGTTATAATGGCAGTTAACCACTTAAAATGTTTCATATGACCCAAAATTTATTTGTTTGTTGTTTTTTTTTTTAAAAACTTTTCAATTAATTGAGAAGTATGACCAGCTGCAAACAGCAAAGATGGAAGTGAAACACTACAGTTCAATGGGGTGTTCTATCTAGCGTGGGTTAATAATTCTTCTTTTCCCTGTTTTGGTTAAATGAACATTCTCTTACCATTTGTCTGGTTTGTCCGTGGTTAGGCAGACCTAACAAACAGGAAAGAGAATAGAGCTGGTAAGACCATTGCTTTTCCAAGACAGAAAAAAGTACAAAATCAAAACACACGCAGCTATGATTGCAACTTGCTGTTTTGCTAGAACAAGAGTTGTCTACCAAACTAACTCCTCTCCTCCTAGAAAAGTAACTGAGCAAAGAGCTTCCTGAACAACGTGGTTTGAAGAGCGCAGGCCCCAAGTTAAAAACACATTCCATTCTCCCAGTCTCTTCTCTGTTTTCTCACACCTTTCTTCAAACTACCACTGAAAGTAGACCTCATCTTTTCAGATAGGAGGTTTTCCTCAAGTCTTGGGGAAAATCTGTTTTAGTTTTGGAGGAATTTACTGACAGCAAGGGGAAAGTGGAAGGTATTACACACTGTCAAGACAGCAACAAATAAAAGCCTTTCCTATCATCCTTGGGTCCCCAGAGAGCTCTTCAGCTCAGAGGTTAGCTACAAGCTGTTAGCAAACAGACTATATCTGCTGAACCTACCACAAGGAAATGCTTCCATAGGTGCAGCTCCATCAGTCACAGAGCACAACAACTCCAGCTATCACACCTAGGCCTTCCCCAGTAACACAGAGAGCGCTGCGACGTGCCGAGCACAAGGGCTCTCTTTCACCAGCCTGTTTGCTAGGCTCTCAGCTGCCCCGTCTGCCACACTGTACCCTACGCGTATGGGACCTTGTAGGATGCACAGAGGGCTTGGGATATAAGAGAATGACCTATTGCTAAAGGCAGCAGGTCATGGCACGGAATGGACTGGGAGTCCTGACAAACCTTTTTGTTAGCATTGTTTAGTTCTCTAAGATGCATGCTCCCAGAGACACCGTTTCATTAACATCCGTGCACCAAACCATGTTTCTCAGCCCCTTCTGGCTGAGAACAAAACCATCAGCACATCAAATCCACCAGGTACCACAGGACAGGCACCAGCACATGCTGTCACTGGCTGCAGAAGTTACCAGTATGAATTCTGCTTTCACATTTATACTAATCTTCCCAACTGGACTTTTGAAACTTCCCACTGCAAGTGAGCTAAGAGGTGACAACAGAGCAACGCTTCTGAAAGAATCCAGCAAAAAGGAATTTTCACAGCTCATGGTCCATACTCCAACAGATTCCTCGAGGTTCTCCTTGGTAAGGCCAAACAATGTACTCATGGCAAGCACGCCAGGAAACACAAGGCACAGCAATGTATCGGAGCGGGTAAGGCGGAACGGGGGACATCATCTGAGCACCGAGTATCACAGCACTGCATTAAAATCAACAGTTGATATATCAAGTGTATTTTCATTCTGTGTAGGTGTATGTTCTTAGCTACTTCAAACGTGAAGACACAGAGTTTCAATTTTTGCAGCATTTTTGTGCCCAAGTATCCACACAGACGAAGAAATAGTTGCCAGAAATATTTCCATCGCATCCGTAGAACAGATGTACCAGGCACCGAGTCAGAAGACCAGTAATGACCTTTGGATGTTGGCAAAGACAATGCAGGCACCAGATAATCCTTCCTTTTTACATGGGAGCAGCGCTCGCGTTCTAAACACAGCTGTAAGCAGCCGTTTGAGATGGGGCGACAAAGAGCTCCACGGACGCTGGGCAACGGCAGAGCCGGGAGGATGCAACTTGAATCTGTTGGCTTCAGAGCTAAGCTCTAGCACTTGCCTTTTCTTCCCCCTTCCAGAATAGAAAAATAGCATTTTTCTCCATTCACAGGAGCTCCAGGAGATGTACATCAACTGATGATAGTCCTTGGATTGAAGCCACACAGTTAATTTTAACCATGCTCCAGATCCGCTCTTTTCTTGTACTGAGAATACTCTTGGTGCCAGAAAGGCCTGGCCTACAGCAGCAGCTGATATGTGGCTGCTGCCATGACTATTGCTGGATGCACAACACAGTGAACAGTGCTATCCCCAGCACCCCAGTTAACCCAGAATATTCCACAGTGAAGAGATCTGCTGAGACTGATAGCACCTGAGTGAAGAGTGACCAGAACAGCTACTCGCTCTGAGCCCCAAAGCTTCAGAGCTCTCCAACAGCAGAGAATCAGTGCTAACAATAGTGCCTCACACACTAAGCAGCAGAAAAGTTGCCCAAGACAACTTTTAGCTCCAGTAAAAGAGGACCCAAAGTTATAGTTTCAACACAATTTATACTCTTGTGATCACAGTAATAAGGTCTGAATCAGCATATTAACCTTTGCTATCTGTACATTTTTCCTTTAGTCACACTTTGACAGCAGGAGTTCAAAAGAATGGAAGCAGACACTAAAAAGACTAGCTCTGGTTTGCAATTAAAAAAAAAACCAACAAAACACACTAAAAAACCCACTGTGCAGCTGAAACACTGCTATTAAACGAGCAGCTTTCACCCAAGCTGGTCACCAAAGAGAGGCAGAGGCAGCGTAACATCTGTAACCCATTGCAGAACAGCTGTCAAGTCAACAGGATGCATCTGTACTGGAAATAATGCATTCTCACCCCAAAAGTTTTTGGTGGCTTCTGTGCAGAAGTTGCTGTCTGCGAGACAGGCACCTCTAGGAACTAAAACAATCCCCCATCTCTGGGTGAGGAGTGGTACAGATGGGTAACTCACCACACGAAACAATCCTCCCCAAGGTGCTTGCTCCATTGTCACAGATCAAGGACTGAGTCACCTCTCACACACATGCATCCACAAACAGGTTAAAAATATAAGACAACACATAAATATAAACCAGAAGCAAAATACAACAGGGTTCTGGCAGCCTCTCTCCAGGAAAAAAAAAACATCTTTATTTTATGGAAGGATGTCTAGAGAAGCCACAGGGTAGAAAGGGTGAGTAGTCCTTTGAAGATATCTAAGGTCCAACTGCTTGACCGTACACAGCTCCACGTGGGGAACAACACTAACCTCCTCCCAAAAGAGATCAGAAACACCCCAACCACACAAAACAAAGGAGATGACTTCAGGATTGTCCAAACCTTTAAAACCACAAAATGTAAAGGTCAACAACGATGAATCTAAGCAAGTCTTCCACTCTTTTGCAGCCAAAGAAATTGAAATACTCAGAAAACTAAAGACTAAACGTTTTTTTTCCACAGCACTGAAAAACCCCCAGAGCCCTAGAAAATCTCCTGCCATTCAATTCCTCCTGCCAGCCTCCTTTAATCACTGAAATAAAGAGTAAGTCCCAGAGGACAAAATGAAGGTAAACTGAAGGTGCATCTGTAGATAAGCATTAATGTCCTTTGCCACAGACGATTCTGCATTGTTACTGAAATGACAATAAAACACCTAATCACAGCACAGAGATTACTGGACACCCTCAGAGCATGCCTCCACTCCCCCTAGCTTAGTGACAACCACCTCAGAATTGTTCCTCAAGCACGAGCACAGCTACAGAGATTTTGGCTCATGACCAATCCCAGCAGGTTACTATGCCCTAATGATCTTTTCATTCTTCAAGTATCAAAGCTGCAGATGAAAGTACTTTCACCCAGAGAAACACAGGTGGGGAAGGACCATGGCAAACAGCAAAAGGAGTCTCTTGCTACTGTTACTCTGCAGCTTTGTTTTGTCTTCTCGGGATGGGGTGAACCAGCTCTCAATCAACCTGTTTCAACAATCTCCTATCACGCCAATCTTATGCTTTCAGATTTGTTAACAACAAAAAACACAACAAAACCAAACCCACCAAACAAACAACTCCCCTCCCACACACACACACACAAGAAAACCCCAACAAACCAACCAAGCAACCAAAAACAAACCCCAAAAAAATCCCAAGAATGAGAGAGTACCTAAACTTCTGGCAGCAACTAGAGCAGCACCCCAAGAGCATGCTGCCAGAGAAGGGAATAGCTGGCACCCAACAACACAGAGTGGAGAGGGGGAATCTAATTTCCCTGATGGGAAGCAAACCAGCACATCTGGTCCCACTGGAAGCCTGAGAGTAGACATGCATGCTCTCTGCTGATCCAGGCAACACCTTCCAGGAGTCCAGACAGAGGAGCTCAGCATCTGAAGGGCAGCATTCAAAAAATTACTCCCGCTGCTCAAGTTCAGCCTACTTTTCTGCCAGCTCCACACAATACACACCTGCCATTTTGAGAAGGAGAGCTTAAACCCTCAGCAGCGTGCCCAGCGTAGACTGGAGCACGGGGCTATTTCCATGAAGGTACTACAGCTAGCAGCAAGAAGATGCAGAATAAGCACCAACTGTGGCTGGTTTTCTAGTTGGGTAGAAACCTCGCAGTGCCTTTCCGTGCCTGAACACACACACACCACTCTTTCTGTAATTTACAGACCATTTTGTAGCTTGGAACAAGATGTCTGTACAGACCTGACCTGAGCACCAAGCAGGAAGAGTAGTCCAGATTTCAGCCACTGGACATAACCTGGAGTTGTTATATTTACATTCACTCAAACTTAGTAACTCGAATCTTCAGCGTAGCCACCGCAACCAAAAATATGGGTCCATCATCTCATGTTAACATAATTCATCTTTTCTTTGGGTTGCTTTTTGTTTTGTTTTAAACCAATCAGGACATCAAGCAATTAGTCACAGATGGCACTTTGTTTTTAACTTCTGTTTACCAGAGAGAAGTATCATGCAGAACATGCAATAGGCAGTAATAGTCATAAGCACATCTTCAGTCACAATGAACGTAAGGAATTTAGCACACGCTTTCACAACCAGAAAGTTTACTACACTAAAATGCATTGCTTTCAAAATCCCATACACTCTTCGTATGCATTTTCCTTTCTCTCTTCCTGGGATTCCATCCTTCCCAGCAGTAACAAAAACATCAACAGTACCACATTTGTGAGCAAGCTAGAAAAAAAATATAAAAATTCATGCATGAATGAGGCTCGAGGAACAAGGATTTCACTTCCAAGTCACTGTTTCACCTGAAGTAGTCTCCGTGTGTTGACATACACACAGGTATGTTTTTTTGCAAGCTTGTAAAAATGTTTTAGTACCCCCCTCTTTCTTAAACTGCCAAGACTGTGTTACTGCTGTGAGCAGACAGTGTCAACCTTCTAACGATCAAAAGCTAGAAACTTGCAGCAATCCGAGTGCACCAAGCAGGAGAGAGCATAAATTGTACCAAACACCACCTAGACTAATATTTTCTTTAAATTCTGTTGTACATAAAAACAATGTTAAAATTGCAATTTACTTACCTAAGTAAGTTCCTACCAAGATTGGCAAAGGTAAAGGAAAAAAAAGATTTAAGGTTAAAAAAAGGAAAGATTCACATAGTTCAGAATACAGTAGAGCCCAGCCCCATGCAACAAATACAGAAACACAGACTGGTTTGGTGGCAATGAAAAACAGAAGTGATGACAGTTGTCTGTTGGACAGATAAACCCAAGACTACATTAAACAAACAGTAACTCTGAATGAGAGAATCCACAGAGAAGGAGCTTTAATTTTGCAGAAGCAGTGGTTCATTACCTACCTCCTTCCACTAACCCCTGCATGTCAACCTGATTGGGTTTGGGCAGTGCTTACTAAAAATGCTCAGTCTAACAGTTCACACTAATTTGCCTCACAGTACAGCACAGATGATGTGTTTGTTCATGCAAAGCTGTACCTCCTGCTAAGAGTACTTTAAGGACCTTACTAATACTTTCTGGGGCAATGTTACCCAAGTAGGATGAGTCAGTAGCTACCCTTGGACAAGTATGTTGAGAATCCAGAACTGCTATATTGGTGTTGAGGCAATATCATCCACCTGCATTCCTAAAAGAGTTTCATGTTATATTCTGTCTGGCTGTAGCATAATAAGTGGGTTAAAAAAAAAAAAAAAAAAAAGAGGCAACAAAAACATGCACCTCAGCTTTAGGATTTGCTGATCCAAGCTTTGTAAACTAGAAACCACTGAATTATTCACTGTTCTTAGAACTGGGAGCATCACACATCATATACATACACGTGCGCGTGTGTGTGTATATATATATGTGGTATGTATCACATGTAGATTCCAGTTAACTACAAATTCAGACTCTGTACTATCAGGGCATTTGCAATTGTGCCCTTGCATTTTTACACATTCGTCTCCTCTCGTATTAATGACACCTGCTCCCTACCACTGCCCTGGGATACCCACTCTACTCTCACTCAATCAATATTTGCATCTCACTCCATGCCATCCCTCATAAATGAGCTGGTTTTCACTAGCTGATCCACTGAACATGATGCCCATCTCTTGATTTCATTCCCAGATTCTGGTGTTCTCTGACACACCAAAACAAACCAATCACAGCATCACGGCTGAGCTAAAGGCAAGGAAGGAAAGTTTCATTTAACATGTGAATACAAAATCCTAAGTGCAGTTCTCAAAAATAATCTGTAATAAAAATAACCTGGCACACAGTCTACAGCAAGGAAGTTGCACAGGCACACGGTTCTTGGTGTCTTCAAGAAGAATTTCAAGCAACTTGTCACTCTTCCCAGCTGTGCTGCTGCTGGCAAGAAACAGTCATCCCTTTAAGAAGCACTGAACATTTTCTCTCTTGTCACGAGTTAGCATTACTCTGATATGGATATCAACAGCTAAAGCCAGGACTTCTCCCCAGTGCCCTATGAGTCACATTATTCACTAGAGGACCAGTATTCCGTTCTTTACAGTCAGTCCTGGATGGGCAGACTTCTTTTGGCTGGTTACCCTTGACTTTGGAAGGGCAGCCAGAGCCATTGCTGATAAAGGCAGAGTTTGAATGCAACTTATGCGTACAGGTAAGTCCAAATTTTCTGCAAGGTCTAAGCCAGCCAGAAAAAATGTTTAAGTCTGGTCACCTACACAGGTGATGCTAGAGAACTTCTTTATATTCCCCACCTTGATAGCTGGTTTTGACCAAGAACAGGATTTTCATTTTCATGCTCATCTCTTGACAACAAAACTAATGCCATGCTAGGCTGATGAATGCTTCCAGTGCTAGGAGTTCATTCATGTCTCCCCAAAAGGAGGAGAGAAACAATGATCCAGAATATGTTAAATTAAACCATTTTGGTTTAGAAATCCCCACCAGCAGAAGCAAGGTATTCCAACAGTTAATTTGCAGCTCATTTCCAGCCAAAGTTTTTCTACTGTACCTTCTGGCTACTGCAGCTCATTATCCCATTCCCAGCTAGACTAAAAAGCCCTCTATTATTACACTTCTGCTGCTCCTGTCAGCAGAGACAAACATCTACAACTTCCACTTTGATAAAAGCATTTTCCATTATGCAGTGTTTTCCAGTCCCTTCACCATTTTCATGGCTCTTCTATAAACCCTCTCCAATTTTCAGCATTCGATCCGCTACTATTTTATCAATGCAAGTTTGTTGCTGGGAAAAGCCTTCCCTTTATTTCAGCTACTCATTCCTGTTCTGTCTGCCAATTTTAGAGCGCATGTGATGACCCTGGAAAACAAATTTGATCAGATGAAAGCTAACATGGTGTAAAAGAGAGGGGAAAAAAATAAAAATCTAACAATGCTCCCTCCCTTCCCCCAGGAGGAATTTGCATAGACAAGTATCACACAGATCCCATACTGGGCAGCTCTAAGGAAAAAAGTAAACGGCGTCCAGAACATAAAACATCCTCTTTATCTCTCTAGAGGAAGTTTCATGGCAAATATCATCAGTCAAGCTCCAGAATATTAATGAAAAAGCAATAAACTACTAATTTTTTAACAACTCACTGCATTCGACAGCTTATAAGACTCCGTGTACTTTTCATGCTCCAAAAATAGGATTCTGCAGCAATTTGTTCATGTTAATCTAATGCTGAAGGAGAGTTGGGAAGGGCACTGTATGCCTAATGATGCCTCCAATGTGATTTAAAGTAAAGGAAAACAAAATAGAAGAAAGGACTTCACCCTTCTTATAAAATCGAGTGGAGGTACTGAGGAGAGATGAGATTAAGAATATTTTTCTGCTCTTGAAATCCTAGTACCAGTCAAAACACTAGATGCCTGGGGAGACAAATCATATTCAAAGCTTGAGAAAGTTCATCTCTCTAGGGTTATGCAGGGATGAGTCAGAAAAGGAAAAGTTAAAGAGACTTAAGCTGGAGTTACAGTAGCAAAAGAAAAACAAAACAATCAAATTCCACAGGAAAAATCTCAATACTGTTAAGTTTAGCAATTTCCAACGTTTCCATAGTTTTTGTCTGGTCACAGCCCTCTAACAACAGTCTCCTTTTCTTTTCTCCTCTCCTTGATCTCTCACCACCAAGGTTCCCCTTTTCTCAGCCTTTCCTTACTTCCCATTACCACCTCTCTTCACACGGAGTTCAGCCTGACCAACCCACATCTGCCCACAGAGTGGTCTTCCACCTCCAACCCCTCCACCCTCAGTCGTTGTTTGGACACATTTACACAGGAACATTCATCAAGGCACCTCACAGATAAACTTTCCTGAGAAATGGACTCCAACTACTGCCCACCCATTGTCCTAAATAGCACGGGATGGTAGAGGCTCAGATAAAAATCTTCCAGCAGTGTTGCCTGAAGGAACACTCAAAAACCTACAGGAACAGTTCCATTTTCAGCAATGTTAAACAGCCTAATTCTAAATGAAGACAGAAGGTGCCTGCCACATGAGTTGAAATGCCTTAGAAATCTGACCACCAATATTCAATTATGAACGTGGATCGCAATGCTTTACACTAAGCAAAAATACAAGCTGCTACTTGGCTCGTTCCCTGCAAAGCAATCTCTTGATTTTATATTGCTTTACAAGCTGGCCGTGAGGAAAGCCTTACAAACTCAACACATGCAACCAGCTCAGCAACCAGTTTGCGGTATCCGTTCTTCTCCCATGAGTTTGGAAGTAACAGTCCAGCGCTAAAAGGCTTTTATCACCACCAAAGAGACTTCAGCCAAAGCCTTCCACAATAGCTGGCCCCTGTCCTGCGTCAGGGACTTTGACACGGTGACCTGTCCAAACCATGAGGTATCTTCCACGTGCTGCCTACACATCAGCAGGAGGCAGAAAACCCCTTGGATAAGTCACATAACATTGCACGCAGTAGGTTAACATCTCCTTGAAAAGTATTTCAACAGAGGTGGATAAAGTGTCTTCCTGCACCTAAATTTGTGCAGAAAGAGTATTTTCAGCCTCTCTGTCCAGTTGTCTTAATACCAACTTTACTTTTCTCTACAGTGACTTAAACCAGCCAGTATACCACCATGCATCACTAAGGGGAGAGAGAAAACAAAAATAACAAAGAACCTCCCCTCAATTTCCCATAGTATCTATAGGAGCTACGTAAATGAAGAATCTGACTGGCTGTAACAACTCAGGTTTACCCTCAGTACTGTTTTTCTACTTTAGGACAGTTACAATCCAAAAATCAGTCATTCTGGACAGATGGGCTTATTTCAGTCCTTTCATACTAACTCCTTGGCTCCCAAATTCTAGCTTCATCACACTCGCTGCCATTCACCCCTTCTTCACAATGTTCCAACCTGTGCTCTTCCTCTCCTCTGACCTCCTCCTCTCCCTTTCTACCAGACCCCCCAAACCTGTACGCCTGTGAGACTCCATCCAGAACCAAGGAGAAGCCTCAGCACCATGCTCCCAGTTCTGGCACAGCACAGTAAACCAGTGTTAACCATGCCCAGAGCCAGCAAAATTTACCAGCTCACATGCAAGGCAGCTGGGAACCAGCGTGAAGGGACACGGGCACACAAACTGGCTCCAGGCCAGAAACAGATCCCCCAAAACTTCCACCATCTGCTTCCCTGTGCCCAGCAGATCTCGATCCAAATTCTTTCAATCTTGTTTCCTTGCAGGTGGTTCCTTTCCCTCTCTGTTTTATCAAAGCTTCCGTCACGCCAGGGTCAGAAAATCTTCCAGATGTCACAAGTGCAGCATGGCAAACATTTTCCATTCACAAATAAATCTCAACCAAGGAGTTTAAACCGAACTGCTCACAAAAATACTCCGATACCAGCAGGTAACAGATTCTGGGGCTGAGTTGTACTCTGTTACCCGGTGGTTATAGGAACAAATACTACTCACCAGCAGGTAACAGATTCTGGGACTGAATAGGAACAAATACTACTCCAAGTATTTCAGTGGCTGGCTGAGAACAGGCCGAGCAGGTAAAGCAGCAGGAGCTCGGTGCGAGCCGGCCTCTGCACGACTACACACACATGCTTCAGAGAAACACATATTCCGAGGAGCCTGAACAGGTACTTCACCAAAATCTTCTTTTTGCAACCTGCTCCAGCAACAGTTTTGAGTGAAATCTATCTCATCAAGTATGTACCCACCAGCAGACAGACATTTGAAAGCACTAAAACAAGAATCTTCCATTTCCAGTAAGCAAATAGTTTCAGGTAATCAAATCCAGAGTTCTACACAGAGAGAGCTTTCCCCAGGGAAGGATCAGTTTTCTTCTCCTTCCCTCCTTTGGGCCACAACATCTCCGAGTTTCAGGTGTGTCATCTGCCGAGTGACTCGACAGTCTCCTGTCTGATGAGGGCATTTAGCAGGGAGCAGCAGAGGCATGCCCCTAAGCAGGCAGGCACTAGGAGCTGTGGAAATTCAGTGGGAACTCTCCATCTACATCCCTCACTGCTGGACAAAGCTTCCGAGGAAGCCCAACTGACCAAGGCAGAGGGGTTCTGTTATTCTTGTCAAAATGCAGAGGTTACAAAAAAGCATATTAAAAACTAAGCAACATGATATGAAGGTATATATTTCCCCAGAAAGCAAGACAGTAGAACAATCACTGTCCTCATTCTTATTGTTTTCTCCACATGCACTTCCATATGCATGCACGCAGAGATTGACAGCAGTCATCCACTGCCTCAGCCAGGAAACACAAAGCTTAACCTCAGGACATGCAGCATTGGCCATTTCACGGTAACACGTAAGCTTCAGTTGTGGCATCTGCCTATCTCACAGTGCCATTTGTATATCCTAACCATTCAAAATTGGTCCGTTCTGTTGTACTTGGTGAAGTGACATCACGTGCACGTTTCCTGCCTTATCACAAACTGAAGCTTCTGAGGTCTAGTCAGAAGAAATGTGGAAACTGTGAGTATCGCTACTACTGTAGGTAGAGAACACACAGAGTGTTGCTGGTGAGACTGTCCACTCACTGTGGAAAACGCAGAGGCTCGAACCTGGGACTTGATGTAAATACTATTTTCTATTTATTTTGGTAGAAATGATTTAAAGTAGCTCAGGATGCGTGAAACTTTGAATTCTTAAAAGTCAAACAGTGAAATACCTAGTTTCAAAGCAACCATCACAGCTTCAAGCAGTTTCACAGAACTGCTAAAAAACTGTTGTGTCGAGTTGAGGAAATTAGTAATCAATTCTGAACACAGCACTTCATGTCTTCAGTGCAGTTGTACCACCTGTCATCTGCATGTGAAAAGCCTGGAAGGTGAGCAGCGTAACACCGGGTGAAAATGGTTACCCAAGGAACACTTAGACATCAACACAGAAGGTGCACACAGACTCAGTAGCCACAAAGCACAGACAAGCCAGCAGATGAAACTAAAATATTCAACTCTCCTAGCATAAGCTGAGCGCAGCTTCAAGGTCTTACCCCTGCTAGGCATCAACAGGCGCTTCTTCATGTTGCCTGATAGAGCACAAGTGAACAGAAAAGAGAAAAACATCACATAAGCAACCTGAACAGCAGCAGTTTAAAAAGTTCTTAATGTTAAAACACAAACAATAAGGTATCAAATGTTTGTAATGGTATTTCAGAAAAGCCACATATAAAGTTAAAAATTAAAGGTAAATAATGAGAAAGACTCTCTACCTCCCTCCCTGCTCACAGTCACCTTTAAACCAACTGTTCCTCTCTGCTACCCTCCATGTTCTCACTCCCGTTAAGACCATTTGAACAGGCCCTTCTACCCTCATCTGAGAGAAGGCCTGCAGTTTTCTCTTCCCCAACACTCTCAGGCAAGAGCAACTCTTCAGAACAGAGCCCTGGAGTCTGCGCCAGGAACATCCTGCATCTACCTCCCACTTTAAACACCTTCCCCACGCCTTTTATTCTTGAGGAGATGAAGCGCAAGCTCCACTGCACAGAAATGCTCGGTGTCAGGGCCAACTAAAGCAAACGCTCTGGTTCTGCACAAGGCAGGAGCAGGTTTATGCCATTCCAGGTCTGGCACGTCTGCCTCCCTCAGCTAAGCAGCAGCCTGCCTTTCTCAATGGCACGCAGGCTCTGGTGGCTTTGCCAAAAGCCAGGTGATCCACACGTTACAAAGCCACCTGGGAACTGCACAGCTACTACCTATAGGTTAAAAAACTGTAAACCTCAAAAGGATAACACTGTTGGAAAAAAGCTACTAAGATTTTCTTCATGCTACTCATTTAAAAACTGATGGGAAGCTCCTCCTTCATTATCCCGTTTGCAAGGTTGGTCAGCTTAGGCAGAGTTCCACTCCACAGTAGCTTTATGTGTATGCACCACCCAGACAGAACACATCATGTGTCTCACCCAAAAGGAGAAATGGGACAAGTGACTTTACAAAAGGAAACAATTAACTTCCCTCAAGAATTAGGAACTTGGAATTTATATAAAGGACTATAGTTTTAAATATTCTCCTTGTATACAAAAAAAACCAAACCAGAAGAACAAGCCTACATAGATAGTATGCATTTTGCAGAAAAATATTTACCATCCATTCCGTTGTGTTGTTCATAACTTCTTTTTCCCAGGATAGTTGGGGACCCATTATTAATGACAGGTGTAAACTTAGCAGGAGTCAGATTGTTGAGAGAACTGGACAAGCTCTTTGCAGGATCTGGTTTCGGAGGACACGGATGAGACTCTGTTGTAAAACAGCAAGGTGGGGTTTTTTTTAGTGAAGATACTGGAATTAGAAATCTGAAAACAACCTGTAAACCTCCAAGGTGAGCCAGTATAGAACCCCTTATATACAAACTATCTCAGTCAATAATTTCGACTTTATTTAAATTGCTATTTATAGAAAGCATTTTAAGTATATTTAGGAATTCACCTCTACTGAAGATGGTAAAAATCAATGTCATAATATTATCCTAAAATAAGAGCTGATAAGAAAAGCACTTTGTACCTATTTCCAAAATGCTATTTTCCCAACAATTTGGGATCATTCTGGGAGTGCTCAATATTAAAAGCCACCTCTGCACAGTCATGCAACAACCCTAAACTCTGGGGAAATGACAACTTTGCCAGTTCTGCAGTTTGTAAAAAATACCATTTCTACACTGGCCAAACAAGTGAGTATTCAAAGCATCACCACAAAGAACACACGGAGTCTGAATTCAAACTTTTGGCTAAGGTAGAAACCAAGCGCACGCTGTTCAACTGAAAAGATTCTGAGAAAGTTCCAGGGAACAGTAAGTAGGAGCTTCAAGAAAGTTTTTCTCTCGCAGTCCCAACAGCCCAAGTGACATATAACTTAAAGCACACTGAGCACGACACCTCCAAAAATACATTCTCGCCAGCCCATCAGCCTCCCTCCACTTCCTTCGTTCCCTTCTCTCACCTCAGTAGCCAAAAGGAGACCCTGACAAAGCGCTGCTAAGTTTCAACATCTCCTGCTACAATCTGCACAACTATTAAATGCAGGGTTTTAGCCAACAGCAAAACTTCTCCCTTTAGAGGCTTTCTGTGGTCGCGCTATATGTATCCAGAAGTTTCTCAGTCTATGCAGCTCATTAGTATACAGCAGAAGTACAACACTCAGAGAAGCAGTAAATATTTAATAAACCCCGAGCCTTACAATATTTCATCAACAAATATATTCAAAGAAACACAAAATCATCTCCAGTGTTTTTTGTCAGAGGAAAAGGGCAATCGATTTCCTTGTTAATCGGGAAACCTTCAAAGTACCACTGTCCAAGCTTGCTTTCTGTGGTTAGACTCAGGTTAGACTGCTTTAACAACCCAAGATGTGTCTTCAGGGGATCTCCAGCAACCGGCAACACTAGGGAAAATGATTTTGCATTCATTTGTAGTCAGAGCTGGCACGTCAAGGAGCATGATTTTAGATGCTTCCAGCACCTCAACCTTACACAAACGTCCTGGATGAAGCTACTCAGTACTCTCCCACAGATCCAGCTGATGAGGCCCAAGTCCTCATGAAAAACATAAAAACAACCCCAACCAACTCTAGTGTGACTAAGGCTGTGTCACTAAGTAGGAAAAGGAAAAAGGACAAGTCCATGGGAAGATACTCAGTTTTGTTTCTTAATTCAGAACCAGCATCTAAGTCCAGAACCAAATGGAAAAAGAAATGGTCAGCAGAATTAAGTAGTAGGGTTTTTTTGTTCAGTAGGAGGTTTTGTGTTTTGGTTTGGTTTGGTTCTTTCCCTACCTAAATACCGGAGTACTGCTTCCAAAGGCTTTCGAACCACTTGCTTTAATAGCAATGGGTTTTCTGATGCCTCGGGTAAACGTGCTGTGCCTGTAAAACAAAGAAAAATAATTAGGAGGGTAAAGACATTTAGATACTAGAGCAAACTAAATGAATAACTCAAGTGTCCTGGAAGGGCTTTCCAATTACAGAAATTTTACAGGTTGCAAGCACGTCTCGGCAACAGGACACAAAAGCGGGACAATACCAAACACAATAGCAAACATGAACATCTCAAACCAAACAACTTGTGAATTTTCTCAGCTGTCTGTCCAGCCTACAATCAGCAAAAACACTCTGCAAGTACAGCTAGACTTTGTGAAACCGCTAGCTAAAAGCATCTCAAGAGGTTGCAGCTCAAACTGTAAAGGAAAGGAATCTCAAAGGGCTCCTTTGCAAGCAGGTCCCAGGAGCATCAGCACTCACATTCTGCTTTGATTGCTGCGCTGTTAATAGGCAGATAGGGATGTCTTGCAGCGTGCCAAGGGCGCAAGATATCTCGACATAAACGTCTGGCAATTCTTGTCAGTTTTGTTGTGTGGAGATAGAAAGCTTGTCGTGTCTTCATAGCAAACTTGGGACTCCCACTGTTTCGTACTGGCACACCGTGAGGACTCTTAAAAGAAAGAAAAAATAAATATGGTTTCTAAAAAGTAATTATTAGCAGTTATGGTTTTAAAGAAGAGAAAAAGTACCATATAAAATCACTTGCAACTACTGATTCACAGACATAAGAACAGGAGCTACAGATGAAACTATTTTCAGCCCAGCAATCCACATTTCCCATATCTTACCCACCAACACTTGGAATTTCCTTCCAAAATATCTCTAAGGATAAAACAGAGGTAAACGTTTTCTCTTCACGGGGAAGTATTTATTTCTGTGCTGTCCCAGGTTTGAAAGCAGGAATCCAAAAGCCAGACCTGAAGAAGTTATCCAATGCTACCACAAGACGTAGTGTTAGTTACAGAGTCAACAGAAAGACTCTCCAGTTTTGGGAGCTTAGAGCTGCTCTGGATATAGAGTGCAAACTGTTGATAACAAATCATTTGTAAGAGCGAGAGGAAAGTAGCCTGGTGGCTAAAATATACATGACAAACTCACTTCCCAAAGCAACCTTACAGTATGCCAAGAATCCTTTTTCCTCTAAAGTTGAAAGAATTTCTGTTTTAATTACTCTGCACTCAATGAATGCATTTACAGTTGTCACATATTCACCACATGTAATGAAGAATACTACTGAAAGCCATTTATGGACTGCGAAGAGCCAAAGATGTTATGTTCTTCATGAAAAGCAACTAAGTCAACCAATAAAACAATGAAAGTAACATTTAGTTATCTGAAACCTGCCCAAGGTTGGAAAATAGGACGCAATTTCACTTTGAGCAGAACAAGGCTTTCCCCTCTCTGACTGTTTGCATACTTTGAAGTTAAGAAACAAGAGGTATAACGCTGGCAAAACCTGGCAGCTATCTCAGCAATTAGGTAGCTTCAAAAGGGAAACAGAAGCCTGGAAAGGACAGAGGTTAAACAGAAAGGGAATTATATCAATGGCTAGGAGAGAATGGAAAGAAAAGAATCTAAGACCAAAGTTCAGTGTGCACTATCCTTCAGTCCATGTGATGCAGCTTAACGTATGATACTTCCAGATGGAATGTCCAAAGTCAGAAAAATTCAGTTAATCTTGTTTTTTAAATAAAAGGGGGAAAATTAAACAGACACAGCTTATAGAATACTTACTCAACCCTATCCAAAAGGAAGGATTAATTAAAAAAGAAAACTAGGATGAAGTAGAAAACAAGATAAGAGATCTCTAAAAAGCCACTAGCTATTTGAGGTATCTAATTTTGAATGTGCCTTGGGAGAGGGAACAGGTTTCAGGAAATAATTAATTCCTTTATGGAGACAAAAACGTACTTTCCCCTACAGCAAAAATCGTGGAAACCAAATACCAGAAACACTGGCTGGCATTTCAGCATTTTCCACCTCCATTAAGTTATCCCCATGTATTTGAAGGCTAGGATGTTAAACAAATGGCGTGGGGTTTTTCTCAGGGCAGTACTTGGCATCACATTACTTATAGCCAGCATATTATATTATATTATATTATATTATATTATATTATATTATATTATATTATATTATATTATATTAATGTTTGTATT
>WTSP01027456.1:0-48963 GCA_025331215.1 Actenoides lindsayi | reverse complement strand
AAGAAAGAAAGAAAGAAAGAAAGAAAGAAAGAAAGAAAGAAAGAAAGAAAGAAAGAAAGAAAGAAAGAAAGAAAAGACTGAGAAAACAGAAGTTCTGAAAGTTATCCCCAAACTACAGATACACCTTCAGAGAGCTGCATCCAAAAGCTGACTTCTTTCTGCTGGTGTAGGCAAGTTTCCCAGACCGCTTCTGTTAAATCTCATCTTGGACAAGAGCTGCTACCTGAAAACTGCCCTCAAGAAAACCCAAATGAAGACTTCAGGGAGACAATCCTTATCAATCCTACAGACTTGGAGTAATCAGCAATACCCATTTTGCTGGCAAATGGTGATGGAACTAAAGCAGTTCTCCCCCTGGATGCAAACCACTATTCAAAGTTGAACTTTTTCAAACCACCCTACCCAAGTCTTTTGAGGTAAGAAACCAAAGCATCCACTGATGGGCCTCAAAAAGTGCTGTGACAATGGTTCTCCAAACAACATCAAAAATCCTCCTCTGCCTTCCGGAGAGACATTACCCAAAAATAATAATCCTTCAAAACAAAATGCACGCTCAGGTGCCTTTCTGCTCACAAGCTGGAGGCTGTTCCTCTTGCAGCCTGGACTGAAAAAAGACACAGGTCATCTTTCCCCAGGCACAGACTACCACAGGCACCAGACAATAGGCCACAGAGCTCATGATCTCCCCAGAAATTACAAGCCCAACATCAGATTAAAGCACTGGTTGATGAACCTTGTACAAGAATCATATTTCCTTGAGACTTAAGCAGGAAATTCAGAGGAACTTACACTGGTAGAGAACTCTTCCCCCCCCAGTTAGATTTCTACATTGTGGTGGAAAAAAGCTGCAGTTTTCTTGACAAAATCTCCCAAAGGGACTATCTAGAGTCACTGTGTTATGACAGTTCTGGAAATCTATGAATGCAAAAGCTTCATGCAAGCACAAATCATTCCCAGCAGCTGAAATATTCTACTATCCACAATGTAAAGTCATTTGCCTTGGAGACATGGCTAATTTAGGGTATTAAGCAACATTTTAGTAAACTAGTGGAGAATGTTAACCTCACACCACAGATGATTTTTTTGTGTGTGTGATTGATGACCACAGTGCAAGCTCTGAGCTAACAACTGCCATAAGTCACCTGCACCTCGCAGCACACTCCTCTCCTAGAGCTGCCTGGGGACCAGTGCAAAGCATGACAAACAGCACACGCCGTTATTGGAAACTAGCATCCCAGGAAAACTGAAGGTTTTCAGAAGGTAACACAATGTGCTGGATAAGAAGGCGCTTTGCTCTAAGCATCCGTGGCTGTGGGCAATCAATAGACCAGATATGATGAGTTTCCTATTTTTCTGACAGTGACTGATACCAGAAGGTACAAAAGAGGGGTGCCTGAAATGTGGTCGTGCAGTTTCAGAATAAACCCTTCACTGAGAAGTGCTTTGCAAGGTCCTTTGCCATTCATTGATTTGTACCCGAAGCGTATTCATGCTATAAATTCTTAATGTTGTCTGATGTAGCTGTCAATGTCCCCATCCACAAAAAAACCCTCAACAATTGTAACTTTTGCTAGTAGTTTAGCCTAGATGAAGTCTTCTGTCTTTTGAGTTAGCTACATATGCACATCTTGAGAATATCCTCTTATTTACCTCATCATATTTTCCCCACCTATAAAAGGGAGCTATTACCAACCTGTCTATCTCAGAGGGACCAAGGGGTTAAAATACCAAGCACTGAACATTCGAGTTGGTGCAAACATCTGTCCTTTATATATTCTCTCCCTAGATTTGACATCTTTCATTCTACCCACTGAGCTTGAAAAAGTTTTACAATACATGAAGTACCAGAGCAAACGTTTATGGTCAATTTCTAAACAGTGAACATTTATGAAGAGGAAATAACAGAAGAAATCCAGGGATGCAGAGGATATTTCAAGGTCCACAACACAGGAGCTGGGTTGGCAGACAGCACGGAGATGCCTCAAACATCCTTAAGCTTTTATTAGTTGATAGTAAGGAAGACAAATGGCATTTTCTGGATTTAGAGGAGAGCCTTCACACTGTTTATTCTTTTTCAAAACTCTGAACATGTAAGTGCTGCTGGGAGGAGAGGAGGATGGGACAGAAAAGGTAAATAAATCCACGATGCTTTTGGGAGAAGTGTTTCCAGCCGCCTGTGCTCCAGCAACACATCTCAGTACTCATCTGTGGGACCTACGGTCTCTTGCCACTTGCTTGCCAAAACTCCACAGCTCCATGTTACTGTAGGCTTAACAGGAGGTGGCTGGGGATAAAATGTCCTATGGATGCAGAAAAACACTTCTTTGATGTTATTGCTCCTTTGCTAGAACACAGTACTTTAGGAAGGCTAGTACATAAAGATATCACTCACAGCTCTTGTCTGGGTGCAAAGAAGGCACGATTCCTTTAATAAAGATGTTTTCTATCCACATCAAGATTTACACAGAGCTCCCTCTTTAAGCTCCCTTCCTCATGTACTCAAATATAAGAGCACTTCCACTTTCTCCAGTATCTTCTCAACACCGTGCCTACCTTAGAACTGGTTTTCTCTGCCTATTCCTCCCACACTTTTCTAATGGCACTTGCACATGAGAAATAGAACAGCAGAAATTGATAGTATTTGATCTTCCTCTTGAAGTTACACGCTCTTCAAACACAAATAAAAATGCAAAAACTAAATTAAAGCCTTAAAACTCTCAGAAAGCATATGACCAATTCAAACAGTCATTTGCTACTGACATGTCCCAAGCTGTTCTCAGCTGCATCTCAACAGCTGGAAAGTGCCCTGTTTTTTAAAATTTTTAGGACTTCCCCTCATGATATGCAAAACAGCAGAAGCATTTCAAAATCTTTTAAGAAAATACAAAATCTCCCTGGAATTGACAGCTATGCAAGAACTTAGCCTCTGCTTTGAATGAAAACGCAGGCACACCCAAACATCACATCACATCAACTCCCAAGAGTTTTCAAATCACCTGGGGGAAGACACCAAACAGCACTAACTCTGCGGATCCTCTTCAAACCTTTCTGAATCAGAAATATATGCTCTTGTGAATTGGCACAGGAAATCGAGGATGATGCAAGAAAAGGACACATTCAAAGGAGACTCAGGATACCAAATTTGGCATCGCCCTCCTTTTCTTCAGGACAGCTCTGAAAGGGTGTCTTTCACAGGGCAGCTCTTAGGCTCACTTTGGACAGACATTCAGGAGCCGACATCAGCCCACAAATCTTGTGTTGACATTGTGGCAGAATTACTCCTCCTAGCAGCTCTGCTCCTGGAGGGTCAGGCCTTGTATCGAAATGACTAATTACTCTGGTAACCTTCAAAAGGAAGGTCTAGCTGAAGCCAAATAAAAATGACTGGATAAGAGATCTTAGTGGAAAACCAAGGATCTCAATCACAGTATCCTACTCACAAGACAATGAAGTGCTGTATGAAGCCTTTCGATCCTAGGTACACCAAGGGTAAATACACCTCATTGTTCAGTCCTGAGAAAGGGTCTTCTTTTGAAGTCAACTCAAATTTTAGCTTCCTCAATGGCAAGAAACAGATGGATTCTGCTTCAGGATTATGACAGTGCTTTCTCACTCCAAGAAAATCTCAAAGTAAATACAGAAGGATGTAAACTGTTCCCAATTAACTGGTTTTCATCAAAGCAGGCAATTGGCTGATGACAAAAAACTTTATTACTAGGTTGTGTAACTCGGAGAAATAGCTTGAATACTTGCTTTTATGTTCAGGCAGCCAAAAATTCTACAGGAATGAGAAAGTTACCACTATTTTTTTAAAGACAATACTATATCATCCTCTTAGAAGAAAGGCAAGTGAAAGTGAAACAACTCAAGACACACACCTTTCACATCCTTACTTAGCACATTTTCATACATTATGGACAAAAACGCCGTTAAGCCTCAGAACCATTTTGTGGTATTAGACTAAGGAAAGAATCTACACAGACAAAACACAATGAAGAAGCAGCTGGAAAAGTGGCGAGGGGTGTGCTTTGCCAAAGACTTTGCACACATCAAGTAAAATATAAATGTAATACACCATTATTTCAACTACAACTTCCTATGCTTTCTTTGTGGTTATATATAGATAGCTCTCCCAGGCTTTTTATAAATGTTTAATAGTATCATTTGCTTGTATAAGCTGGGAATTTGAGATGAGGTCTTCAGCTCAGTTCAGACTTAATTGATGTGATATCTCTGTACTGCAATTTCTACCTGTTCAGCTTATACTGTCTCCTAAGTACAGAGCCTCTAATTGGAAATTTTCCCCAAATCCCACTTCCTGGTACACTGCTGGGCAGAAAATGTAAGGTACAGTAGAACTAACATGGAAAAAAATACTGCAAAGGAATAGAGCAGAACAGGATGAGCAACCGTAGCTTTGCTGGGGTTTTAATTGCTGCAAGAACGAGTAATCAAAGTGCTTCAGGCAACTATTCCCCCAGCAATTTTACTAAAATTTCTTATTATATAGACAAAGTTGAAAAAGAACAAAAATTTAACTGCTTCCTAGTCAAGGCACAGCTTCTCCAGTTGCTTTGCTTTCCCAGCACAAACACCTGGACACTATTTATGATCTGTCTCCAAGAGTGAACACCAAAGAAACCGCTCCCTACCCCTCACTCCCCCTGCCACTGTTGTTACCTACCTCAAGATAGGCAGAAACAGAACTCCACTCTTAAAAATGTATCATGGACTTTCTGAGCACTACAGAGATACTTTTTGGTTTCATCTTTTCCAAGACTTCCTACTATTGTTTGCTGTTTTAACTGCATTAGGGTGGAATTTCCATGCAACAGCGTAAGACTCCAGTTTTCACTGACTGATCAAATAACTTCCTAACTTTTTCTGATACCTACCATATTGCTAGATGGATTTTTGTCACTGAGGTGAGATTAAAGACACAGGGAAGAGGATAAAATGATTCCTCTTGATGCAAATACAGAACACAGTGCAGGCTAAGTACCCACAGCTATCGTCTTCTGAACAGCTGTAGTCGGACAGCACAGCCACACTCACTACACCAACAGAACACACAGTGCAATGGGGAAGGAAATACTGTGGCCCCATTTCTCCAGCATGCCCACCATGCCAGTTCCCACCACCATCCCACTTTCCTACCACCCGTTTCCTTACCAGAAGGAAAAGTTTCAAGGAAAGAATGAACTTAGGGAAATACTGGAATGAAGATGTAGCTAATATTTTTTTAAGAAGTAATATAGAGTTGATGCAAAAAACAATGAGTTCTCATTTGTCCTGAGGATCCCTCTGTAACTTAAACAAGTGTTCCAAACAGAAAGAAAATGGTAAAAAACACATTACAGATCCAAATGTAAATATACAGTGCCCAAATATCACACATGCCAAATACTGTTCAATGCCTCAGGCACCTAGTCTTTATTCCAAGCTGAATTTCCAATGAAGCAAGTTAAGGCAGGACATTTGTATAACTCCACGTTTTCTGATACTTCATATAGGTACCTGAACATAATACTCACAGTTATTATGAAAAACCCATTCTAAATTTCTTCCTTCTTTTAATTAATTTTCCCATTAAATATTGTAAGCAGTTTTCAGCAGCTGATACTCTACATCTTTCACGCTGCTTACATTGTGCTTGCTTTATTTAAAGGACCCAGCAGCCTTCGTATTTAAACAAGCAGAGATAAAAATGATTGTAAACGCTCGTCAAAGTTGATTCTCAAGTTTAACGAGTCTTGGGAATTTGAGCTGTCAAGGCTTCCCAAACAAACTCTTCCACGGGGGAGCCCCCGTGCATCTGCAATCTAAGTCATGGGCAGGCAGAGGTGGAGGATTAGCATGGATGGGTGCCTGCTGTACAGTGACTGCTCACCCCCCAGAACAAGTCAGAACTGCAGTTCATGCCGACCTTAATGAACTGTATTCCCTTCCTCGAACTGCTGAATTCCAAACCAGGCATCTGAAAGCTCCAAACAAATGAAGTTTGTTTGTTTGGCACAAATGCCAATGCTGCACGTTTGTATCTACAGAACAGCTGATGAGTGTGGTGATGAGAGACTGTTCAGTGCTTCAGATCGTAACAGAACCAACCTACTGGAAAGGCTGAACACCAGGAGAGAGAGCAAAGCAACAATGCTTGGTTTCAAAGTCAAGGAAAAACAACTTCTGTTAGAATGGAAGAGGTGATTCTGACTCTCTTACCTGCTGAACGTATCTGTCTGTAGTTTTCCACATATAGTAATATTCTATTATGCTTGTTAATGACTTCCATGGGAGCTAGGGACATAAAGGAAAAGCAGCAATCATTGCAGGGAGCTGGCCCACAACCTCACTGAAGTTCACAGGATTCCTCCCACAGACAGTTTAGAGCAGAGTCTTGCAACTACTAACCCTCCTAACAGAAAAAGACAGTCCGTGTCTGAATCTCCTAAGGGCCTTAGGTGCACAGGGGACCCACGTTAAGTTTAATGCCCTTTCAAAAAACAGTGCTTTCAATGTAGAGGCAGAGCAGGTTACAGGTAAATCTTCATGCTGCACTGCCTCCACAGCAAACCATTCAAGGGAGGCACAATGTGGAAGGGAGCCCATTGGCTCAGGCTCTCTGCTTGAGCAGACTCGAGCAAGAGCCATGATTACAGTATCACAGTTCTGATTTGCTCGACTTCTACCCATTAAAAAAGTAATAACTACTACAGAATTGTGCCCTGCCAACTCTGTTCTCTGCACGAGAAGCAGGAGGATTTCAGCAGAACCACAGAGAGTCTTGTGCTGTTTCCAAGTCCCTCTGTCTAAATGATTAGAGCAGTGGACAAGCAACACTGAAACTACTTGTTTTGTTTGAGAGGACTTGAACAACGATACAGAGCAAGTTGGCTCTCTTCACAGTGCCCCATTCAATCTGCAGGCTGAGCACCTCGGGGGGAGCTTTGGCCAAACTACAGGACACTTCCCTTGGATGCCCAAGATTCCTTTTTCAAACTTTCAAAAGGCCCTTTCTGAAATTTTATTACAAAAGTGACTAAATTTTCATGTTTCAGAAGGCCCAGTACTTATTCTCCTTCAAACACAAATTAATCTACAGCAGCTAGGCTGCCACGCTTTCCCAAATCCTCCCTCTGCCGCAGTGGAGCCGACGACTTCAAATTGACGTTTCTAAAGGAGAAGTTATCACCTGTGATTTGAAATTCTGACTGTACAACAGGCTGCCATCAGTACGAGGCCTGCCTTTCCCCACTTTACAGCAAGGCACATGCTCCAGTTCAAAGGCCTCTTCTTCAACACGAAGGAAAACAATCCAGTTTAGCCAAGCTGTGAACCAGCTCTGTCACGGAGCAGCGGGCCACACGGGCCCTCGCTTTATGTACTTACAAAATCCTGCTGAATGTCAGTGAAATCTTTTCCGTATTTTTCTAGTGCTTCCTCAAAGAGGTTTGCCTCTGAAGCAGACCACTCCTCCATCTCATCTCTGCACAGGACTGGCCCACCTTGTGGCACGAGCGCAGAGATCGCCTTGGAAATGTCATAGACATTTTTGTGCAAAGTGTCCATAGCGTGGAACTGCATGGGTACAAGAGAGAGAAATGTAAGGACAAGCATTCTAGGGGGAAAAACTTGCTTAACGGTGAAACGGCAGCAACAAAACTTCTGCACCAAGATTTGAGGGTGCAGGATTCTGCACCTCACACAAAGTCAGTGAAAACTTGTTCCAACCTCAGATTCACTGCAATTCTCAGCGTACAAGCCTAACATCCCCTAACAAAAGCAGGGTGTGTGGAAGATGACCCATTGCTCAGTAATTCCTACTTAGCTACTCACCAGCGCCACCCATGTAGCACTAACTGTTAAAAAAAATGCACAGGATGGAGACTGACCCACACCAGGGTGAACAGCCCTGTTAGGTACTAGCCACAAAGACAGAGGTCCAAGGGGCATATTTTCTAATAAACTTAGCCATGCACTTTGTCAAATAATCCACAAAATTGCATATAAGAAAAATATTTAAGAGCAGCAACACATGCATACAGTCCCATCCCCCCGCCCCAAGACCAGAAATCCCCAAAAAAATTCAAGTCAAGTCATACATCATAGCTGAGTAGAAAAAAAATAATTACTCCCAGGAACAATTACTCCTCCAAAAGCTGAGTTACGACTGTCTGCAATTTATGATTTACAAGGGCTGAGAACACGTTGAGAGGAAGGAACTGGTATCAGTAAATGAAAGCTTGGCTTTATTTCCTGATTTCTGTAGCTTTAATCAGGATTTTATTTGCCTCTCATCATACCAGTTTTGTGTACGTGCATAATTAAATCTACGGTGTTCTATCCTAGAATTTGTTCTATATATGATTTCACATTATTCCAGTTATGAGGTGAGGCTTTGACAAGAGTTCTCTGGAGACTTCATAAATTTTATTCAAATTTTCATTAAACTTCCTCTAGCACAGACACCCCAAGTTTTCCTTTCCCTCCATCTACTCAGAATCATTTATGATTAAAAAATATTAACATCATCACCACTCCTCAGGTATTCTAAAATGGAGCCCATCACAGAAAAGAACTGAAATTTCTTATCTGACCACAGGCTTCTCCCCGCCCTATGTGATCTTGCTGGAGGATGCCAGTGGGGAAGTGATAACAAGTGGCATTCTGGTGTTATACCACTGCAGACAGTCAGATAATCATTTGCATTCTCCTCAAGACAGCTACTCAGCCCATGCAAGAGATGGGCTGTGAAGCATGTCATCAAAACATTTTGAGAAAACACAACACAAAAAGAATTCTCTCATAGGCTCCATGATGGATCATAGGAGGCACAAGGCCAGAAAAAGTTACTTCATATGTAAATAAAGGGTTCCTTTGCAACGACAGGACCTGCTTCACAGCAGGCCACAATTACCATCCATCTGCCCCTCTCTCTTTACCAACTGTTACTGCTGAGGTGAATGTTTTGCATCTCTCAGAAACTTAAGGTCCTCTTAAAAATCTTACCAGCGTGATGTCCCTAGAGGCTGCTGCAGCACTCATGTGCAAACTTGGCTGTCTGACAGAACTACTGCAATCTAGTGCCCGGGCAAACGTACCAACAGATCTGAAAGAAATTAAACAGAGCATTAACTTTGCATGCAAAACAAGCATAAACACCCAACCAAAACTCTGAGATCCGCAGACTCCCATTTCTCAGTAACAAGATCACACGGTTTGGCACTAGTTCTGAGCCAGAGACTGTTCTCTTCTGATGTGGTTTCTTATTATGAACACCTTACTCTATTTAGTTCATATGACCAAAGAGGCTTAGGTGTAGGAGGGGAAACAGTGAAAGCCCCAAGGATCACAAATGGGGAGTTTTGAAATACTCTCTTATCACTTATCTCTTGACAGGCTTAAGCTTTAACAGCAACTGAGCACAAGCAAGCTTTGTGAATGGCGAGTCTCTTCCACAACGGCATGAGCAGAGCTGCATTGCCCAAAGGTACAGAGATAGACTCCAAGACCAGGCAGAAAAGATGCAGCGATGCAAGTGTTTTTCTAAGCTTCAATAAAATTTAAAAAGATCTTTACTTTACAACTTCATATTGTATAATACATATATGTTATATAGCCTGCAACTCTCCAATACTTCCCCCAGTGTCAGCCATTCCTGCACCTGAGGCCACAATCCCCATTAGCTGGTTCCTAAAGAAATTAGTCAGAGAAACCTTTAACAGGAACACTGGTTCCAGCAATTCCTACTTGCCTTTCTGCTTGCTACACACCACACGGGTGAAACATGTACGCTCCTGCACAGTGAACTGGAGCTGAACTCTGCCAAGCAACTACAGCAACAAAAAGAGATGTTTGGGGTTTTTTCTCCCTTCACTCGGATTACTTCCCCAAACTAGTTGAGAACGCAGAGATAAAAACAAGTGCCAAGCAGTGCAGGAGCAGGAAAAGTAAAGGCTTAAGCAGTAGTTGTCATCAAGTATCTAATTTTGGACAAAATCCAAAACAGCCTCCCCCAGCCAAGCTTCTGTGGTGATTCGCACTTTGCCCTCTCCCCAGGCTCCCAGTCACTGTCCTCAGCCCTGCTTCATGGCTCCAGTGTCTACAGCTTTAGCTGAACTGGTGTGTGTGTGACCTAATTATAAACTGGATCACTCTGCTGATTCCGGACAGAAGCAACTTTTATACTGATCCTTTCAGTGATTCTCATTACAGCCCACACCTTCAAGCAGCTGTATCAGCAAACCCAGTGGGCACCAGCAAGCAGACAGAAAGAACAACTAAGACCAGCTTGGCCACCAAAAGCCTGCACGAGGTGGAAACCCCCATCACAAAGCAGCTCAGTGGTCACTCTAAACCAATCCCCACACCTGGGCACTTCTACCCTCTCACTTCCTGCTGAGTCTTCCTGACACCAACACCAGAGTGGCAATTTGAATCAATCCTGCTGAAAATTAACCCAGAGAACAAAGTCTGTAGGCTTTTCACTGGTGTCCTGTACTTCATTTGATTAGAAGCAACTGTGAAACAGTGGCCTTGTCCAAAAGGGTCCCTGAAGCAGCAGGAATATCCTGTGCTGGAGATATCCCAGCTCTCCCCACCACTCCTTTATCTGTTTGTTCCGTATCAGTGGTGGAGATTATCCTCTCCCTGCTTTCATCCATCTCCCTATGTCCAATCTGATCAAGTAGAATTAATCTCTTGCATATAAATCACTTAGTTCAGCCAGCCTGACTTTACTGTTGGCACAGGTCAAGGGTAACAGCAATATATTGTGTAAGCAGTACAGTGAAACTTCCAAGAGCCTACATTTTATGGTGATTACTTAGAGTAGCCAGAACACTAGGAACTTTACAAACCTTCAAAAAGTCTATACAACAGAAAGTACATGTTTAACTGAAGAAAAATATACATTAATGAATTCTGAACAGCGAGATTTTCTTCAATCTGGACTGCAGTTATCATTTTTCATGTTAAACAACCTGGTTTCATTCTTGGCTCCCTGTTACTGCACTCCCACCCACGGCCCAAGCAGCCCTGCCAGTCAGGGTCCACATCTATCAGATATCATGGCCACAGAGCCACTCTCCAGACTACCAAATCAGATACTACTAGCAGCTTGTAACTTTACAAACCTCTCATCTTAACTGTATCCAATGATAACTTGCTCCACTGACTAAAAACATCAGAAGATTCAACTATCCATCTACTCACATCACTATCCTACCACACAATCCTATAAACTCACCTAAAGGACACCGAATTTGGAGAGTGTTACCCCTCCCCCCAATTATTCAGTCACCAGTTGCTCTAAAATTCAGTATAGGCTACTGTTGATACAAACACATGCCAATGAAAAAGCTGAAGAATGTTTTGAAGAGGAAAAGCTGATCGAAGATTGCTTTGGGCTTAAATAAAAGCACACATTTCACCACCTGTACAGATCTGCAGGGTTTCACTTTATTGTGCCTACCTATCGGAATCTAGGCAATAGAAAGCATCCACACTCCATCAAAAACACTTTACCAGACTTCCTAGCAAACTAATGGCTGTTAAAATGTCACTGGATTTGAAAAAGGGAGAAAATGGACAGAGTAATGAACTGGCAAGGATTTAGTTCGCTAAGCCTTCTGCATTCTGCCCTAAGTATTTGAAAAACCTCACCAACCACAGGATAGTTTTTACAAGTCATTTGCTGTTCTTTCACGAAAGTGATTAAGTTGCAAATCTGAGTAGCTGTTCCTAAAGTAAAGCAATTCTCAGGAAGGCATGTCAAATGGCTATGTTTTCAAAACGGAGCAAGTGAATCAAGCAACAAAAACCAGCCTTCATAACAGCAAGGCAAAAATAACGTAAAACAAGGGCTTGGAAGAGTTATTAACATCTACTTAACGAAAGGAGAGGTAACAATGCTCTTACCGTGCGACCACCAGGAACTGGTCTATCTGCTTGTCTACCAGCGGGTTAAAGGCTTCCCAAACTTTCGTTTCGAGTTTTGACTGATCTCTTCCATCATCCTCACCTGGTTGAAAAACAAATCAGGAATGCTTGGTACGGCTGTTTCAACAAATAAGCGCTTTCTAGATTTTTGTTATTCTCACAATAATTTCACTCCCAACCCCTCCCAGCTACTCTGCCCAGCAGGCCACTGTGAAAATGTCATCCATGTTTTTGTGGGGATTTCAGCTTGACGGCCACGGCGACAATCTCGTCTGAATCGGGCAATCACGTTTTCAACAAGTGGTTTCAAAGGACACATGTCATGGGAACAGAGAACATCCTTCTCCCAACTAGACAGTCTCTCTTCAGCCTCTCTCCCCAGATCCTCTCTCCTTTTTCTTGCAGCAGGTTCCAGGAAAACAGGCACACTCCCAGCTGCTCTGAGCAGGCAAAGAGTAGCTGGTTCACCATGCATCAGCTGCTTTCTAATAAAGAAATTGTGGCATCAGACTCTCTTGCTTTTATTTTCCTGATTCTATACAAACCAAGATACTCTGGAAAAAAAAAAAAATCCAGGAGCTACTGAGACTTTTTTTTTCCTGATCCCTTTAAAACATCTGGAGATGATCCTTCTCTGAAGCCCTGTGTTGGCTCACTGAGGGTAGAGAATGCCTTTCAAATGAGTAGGCTTGCCCAGCTGCTGAATAAATACCACGTTCATAGACAAACTAAACAAGAGTCCTGACCAATTTGTTTGCCTGTTCCAGCACAGGGATAACAGTATCAGGAGAGCTCCTAGGCAAGACAGAAGCATCTGACTGCTTTCACATTTCTGCCCATACAGTCTGGAGAACATCCTTCCAGCATGTGTCACAACCCCTCCCCTCTTCGAAGAGTACCAACAGAGACTGCCCTGTGCATGACACGAATCTCAGAAAGGAGCAATCAGATACCAACATTCCCCATCCCTATCAGTTTTTCCACTGACTTTTGGATCTGTAGGGTAGTGCAAAGACAAACGTGAAGTTAAGTTAATATTTGATAACTAGTATTGGTTACTGCTGCCACTCTTTTCCTTGGGCCAGGGTCTTGGTGGTGTTACCACTCCATGACACAGTGGGGGGCAGGCTGAGGTCTCACAGCACATTCAGTCTGGCAAATTCTTCCTCCTGCCTGTTGTGCAGGTGAGCAGTCTAGGCTGGCAGCCAACACTTGGGATGGGGAGAGGGCTCTGAGAACAGGCACCCAGCAGCAATTGGCAAATTAACAAGGGGAGACAGCATTTAACTGGCAGCAATTTGGGGGGGGTTCTTCTAGGGAAGCGAAGCTTGATTGAAAACACAAAAGGCTTTACAAACGCAATGGAAATTTGTGTTTCCCATGGAAATTCTGAAATCTCCTAATAAAAAGAGTGTAAGCTCTGAGAGAGCCAATTAATTCAATTTATTTCAACAACTTTTATGATTTGGACAAACGCCCGCTTAAAGACCAGTTTGAGACATCACTAATTGCGTTCAGCGGGCAACAGCTTCAGTCCCCAGCAAACCAGGCTGCTGTCAGACACGTCACCTGGCAGAGGAAACCTCCAGCTCCCACACCTATGCAGGCCACACAAATGAAAGTGGCCACTTTGGACACAGCCTCTTGACAATTTAAATGTATTAGGAAATTACCCTCTTTTAGCAAGTCTGTTATATCTGCCTGGTATCTGTTTCCAACTCGAATCTCTCCTTTATCAGCAAGTAGGGTCTTTTGTTGAGGATCATATACTAGTGAATAAAAGAAGAAATCCTGAAAATAAAACGAGAGCAAAAAAGTAAACAGCATTATTCGATTTTACTTTCAGCTTTGCATACGTGCTAGCAAGCTTTTACATTGCAAGTTTGATTTTATTACCCATGGACAGACTTCAAAATTGAGTGAACAAACAAATGAACCACCAGTTTTAAAACTCTGCATCAAATGCTGCCACTTCTATATTGTAACAGCTCTCCTCAAAAGCTCTTCTCTTACATAGTCTTTGAAGTGAACAAAGCTCCTCTTCACAAATGAGACTCAGAAGGACCAGGAGGTAATTTTTAGTAATATCAGCTGTTTCAGAACACAGAATGGCACTTACCCATGTCCCAGAATAGCAGTACTAGATGCTAGTGACTGATCTGCACAGAAATACTGGTACAAACCAAAGCATAACTCCAGAGCGTTGCAGCCATACTGACAAAACACCCCACAGAGACACGAAGCCCCAGACAACCTCTGTGGTCTCTGCTGGACTTGCTCCAGTATGTCAATGTCTCTTGTGCTGGGAGGCCCAAAGCTGGACACAGCGCTCCAGAAGTGGCCTCTGAGCGATGAACTGAGGGGATGAATCCCTTCTCTCCATCTCTCACTGCACTCCTGCTAATATAAACCAGGACGTGCTTGGCTTTGCTTGTCACAGGGATGCACACTGACCAACTTCTTGTCTGCCACACCATCTAAGCTCAAATCACCACATTTCCTTCTGCTGGTTACTGGGAGGGGTAGCAGATTTGGCAGCAGCAGTAATGAGCTGCAGGTGGCAATACATTAATTTGTTGCTTTTGTTCAGTAGGAGAGAAAAAAAGCTGAAAAGGCTGCTTGGCTTCTGTTGCCTGGGTGTGTAAAATTAAAGCAAGAAGTCACACCAGAATGAGTATGTCCTGCCAGGGTGGAGAGAGAAAACAGCCAAGATTTTAACTACTTAAAACTGCATACTATAAGTAATTAACTTTCCTGCATGGCTAAGTCCTTTGCTATAGCTATCGAGTGACACATCAGAGACCAGGTATGCTCCATCAAAGTAAACTGTGGGACATGGGGCAGGGAGAGGGCTCTGGTAAGACATTAAATAACAGACCTTTGGTAAACTCTGTCCACAGCAACCTCAGGAAAAAGTAGTGTTTCTGAAGAGAAACACAGAAGGTGTGATGCACCTTTTTTCACATCTCACATTTCTGGCTCATTTTCCCCCTCCCTGTATTTTTGTGTCAGTATCAGGCACCCTGTTTAAATACATCTCATTTCAAGCTCACCACATTTTCCCCTTCCCTATATTTGTACGTGTCGACAGCATCCAACAAAAATTAGGACAAAACCAGAACCAGTTTCGAGCCCTGTTCATCTTCATAAAAAGGTGTCAAGGGAAAAGAGTGTCTCCCAATCTGTCACACGAAGCCCGAAAAAGGAAGAATGATGTGAGTTTCCCCAGTAACGTGGTAAAAATGCTGTGGGCTAGGGTTTCAAAGGTACATATTAGTTCTATTCCCCAGTGCTGCACATTACACATATTAATCCAAGACTGATGCCATACAGTTATGGTCTCCTGTGTGTTCTTTACATGCGTAATGCATCCAGCATTCTATTACAGAATTTAAGAGTGTTAAACATAGTAACTATATTTTATGCACCAATTTTAATAAAAATCAGCATTTACCCAGGAAGAGATCAACATCTGTAGAAGAGAGGAAAAAAGTCAGGAAAAAACCAAGCAAGCCAACCAAACTTTCTTTGCTACCTAAGAAAGCTGCTGCACAAAGAGGTATCACCTACACAGCACAGCACAAGAGGCAGGACACCAATCTCCTCCAGCAGAAAACATGCCATTTCCCCACTGCAAAAGCATGAACTCCAAGGGCAAGAACAATCCCATGTTATGTCATGATAAGGGGATAAAAGTCATAGCTAACACTTGGCAAAATGCTGTTGCAACACCCAGCTGAGTCAGCTTGAAGTGTTATCCGTGGTTGGCTTCGGGATTGGGGGGGATACATTTGCACCTTAAATGAATGACATTTTTGACAGGATTGATTCCTACTCCCACAGGCACCAGGGTCAACTTACATCAACCTAGGAACAGAAGGGAGCTTCCAAGAATATGAAAACTCATTTATATTACAGCTGTGTAAAGAAATCACTGTCTCTTGCTCCCCGACATACACGAAGTTCAAGATACTACAACATTTTGAGAATGCACTGTTGCACAAATAAAACGTAGGAAAAGCTTTTCTCTCACAATCTTCCATGTTATAATAGTGTTTTATTTGTTCCAGCTCCAAAATTACTTAACTGTAGGGTTAAGTATATGCAGTGCAACATTAATGCTTTTCAGGCACGTTGCCCAGCACAGACACAAACCAAACCCCGTAGCACCGTGACACGGTGGGCCCCAAGGAAGGCCAATTCCACAGACAATTTCTTAACACAGTCCTTCTTGGCCAGGGAAAGTCAGTCATTGTGAAGGGTTTTCTCCCATGGTATTTGACTGTTAGATGCCCCACTGCTTCTCCTTTATTATCAGTATGATTTTTCTCTACAAAATATAAACCATCCTTCTCTACCAGATTCAGGTCTTTTTCTCTCTTGTCCAGTTTTGTATCAAATCAGGCAGGCTCAATGAAAGAAAGCAAAATTTCTGGGCTCTTCTTCCCAAAGAGAGCCTCTTCAACAGGAAAAAGATAGAAGTCTAGGGGCTCAAAAACAAGCCTGTAACCCCCCAATACATAACTATAAGCTTCACCCAGAGAAGCATGAAATTCAGCTCATGCAAAGCAAGTGGGGTTTCTGAAAACATTGATACATGTCAGTTTAGTGTCAATGCAAACTACAGTCTAAGTGAGAAAGCAGATCCTTATAGGCATTAAAGCATGTGTGAACTCCTGATCACCACTACATGGTAAGGAAATTTCTCCATAAGGGTTTCACAAGAAGAGTGATAGGCACAACAGAACGACATGGCTCTTCAAAATCCTCCATGCTCATTTGAGCTTTCACAACTGTGTGTGCTTAGTTTGCAGCACTGAACAAAGAGAAGATTTTTCTCTTTTAATTTCAGATCCCAGAAAACACCCAACATGTTTGCAAAAATTAAAATGACCTGCCAAGAGTTAAAATTAAGCCATCACTTTCTACTTCTCCAGTGTTAGACAGACACACATGCTCAGACCATCCCTGCCCAAGCCCTTAAGCTCTACCTGTAGCTACAGCCAAGAACCAAAGCCACCAAGAAACTGCAGAAGAACTGGAAAAAGAAAACAGACTCAAAAGTCAAAGTACAGTACAGAAATAGGGGTGAGTTCACATTACAGCTTGCAAACTCACTTTCGTGAAGTTTTTTGTGTGTGAAGAGAGAAATGTATTTTAACTAGAGAGCATTTTATTTTTTGGGGTGATACCAGAAAGAACAGAAATGTCAGATGTCTCCCCAGCTGGCAAAATTCACACAAGCTTCTGGATATATCCTATCGGAGCAGTAAAATAGATGGTACTTATAAAATAGTTTCCTGCAGAATACTGAAATCTAATGCTTTTGCCATAACTGGCTATGCCATTCTCTTGATCTCCACAGGAATTCAGCATCTACAGGAAATTCAGGTTTTTCAGTTGTGGGGTGTTTTTTTTTTTTATTATTCCTATTCCTCACTCCTACCACAAATGCAATTTTGCCAGGCACAATAACAAAAGTCCATGCTGGTTCCCCTTCAGCCTGCTCTCCAGATTTAAGGGAACAATCTTCCCAAGGAAGATGACAGAGAGCGGGTGGAAGGAGGAAACAGATAACACAGAAGGAAAACAGATAACACAAATGTTATTTTTGCCTGCATGTTTAACCTCCTTTGAGGCTGAAAACCTATTTTTAGTGGTCATAAGATAAGAAATCCAATGACAGATTCCCTAGAACTGCTGAGGCTTTATTGACAGGAGCCATGTTAAACAAATAAAAGGCCCAAAACAAGAAAAACAAGCAAAACAAACAAACCCAACAAAACCCTCAACAACAACAACAAAACCCACAAAAACCCCACTTGAAACATTTTGAAACCAAAGAAGGGATTAAGAATGGGGAGGTGGGGAAGGAGGAATCAATTCAAAATAATACCATCCAGTGCTAGGAATTCACCAGGCAGCAGCTATCTCCTTTTCTTAATCTTGTTACCCTCCACCCAAGCACATTTGGTTCCTGAGCTTTTAATTTCTTTACCATCTGTCCAAGTTAGTTTGCACCACAGCAAAATACCATGCTAAGTGACAGGACACATTCAGGGAACTCTCTCATTCTGTGAAATCTCCGAGTGCCTGCTCCGTTATAAAAATAACCTGCATCACTCATCTTGCATTCTGAGAGTTCAAAAGGATGAAAAAAAGTGAAATCTCTTTCTATTCCTACATCTGTAACCGAGCAGTTGCTGATTAGAGGAAGCCAGCTCCCTTCTCTGTCTCAATAACTTCAGTGATAATTAAAATGTGTTGGGAGCAACTAAGAACGAACGCTACTTAGAAGTTGGGTGTTAGGAAATACAAAATAATTTCAGTTTGGTTAACTTTTGCTTTCAAATTGGCATGTCCTAGGCTGCTACCTGGTTACACACATTTCTGAATACAACAGCCCTTGTTTGATGTGATGCCATTTGGCAGCCCTGAGCAGACTACATGGTTTTGGTTTCACATTCCAAAGAGAAACCCGACAATTTAATCCCTGTGCTTTGTTTAAAATTCTCTTAAACTAGAGTATCAGATTAAAATTACTCTTATGCTTAAGTAAATACTAAAGAAAGCTAAAAAGAAAAAAAAATCAGTTAAAAAGAAACCCCAACTATGAGACATACAACATTATGCTCCTTGCAAAAAAGGACCAGTTTTCTACTATTTTCTTATAGGCCAGTAATGCCCGTTACCCTGCTGGTTTTAATTACAAGATTTCCTCTCTTGTAACATTTTCATGTTTTCAAATGCAAATGTAATACTTGCAGATGTATTAAAATAATACTATACTGAAATTCTTTGCTAATCTCCCAAAGTAAAGCTCCCAGATTGTCAGATTGCAAAGACTGCCTGACCGAGCAGGCGGGCAGAGGTCTAACCACAATTAAAAGCATGTAAATACATTTAAAAGCATTACAACAGTAATTTTTAAAATCCCCAAACAACTGAAAATGCAAACCCCAAGATTTATATTCTGAATAGTGATTAACGGTGCAAGACAATTCAGTTTCAAGTGTTTGGATTGAGGTGCCTTTAAAGAGACAGACTGAGTAAGGTCCTGTAGGACTCCAAAGTTAACTGACAAGCAGTTTTTCAAAGGTCTAAGTGTCCACTGGTGGCATATGAAGGACTACAGGTAAATGTTTTTAACAGTGAACACAAAAAAAAACCCAGGGGAAATAAGCTCCTCAGAAATCTGAGGCACGATCAAGCTTAAAGCATATTAACATAAACTAGTAAGATTTCAGGATAAAGCAAATACAGAGAAACACAGCCTGCTGGCTCGCTCCCTCCCTCTTGTCTGGGGCATGAGCCTCCAGGTTTGACCTTTCAGCCTGCCAGGCTGATGAGCAAGTAGGGCTCTCTTTACACAAGGAGAGGCAGTTTACTGTCACAGGCATGTAAACAACAAGTCTGGCCTCTAAATCCACAAAGCTTTACATCAGAAAGAAAACTGTATGGAGCCTGAAGCTTTCCACTGTCAATGCCCAGTACGTGCAGAAATGAAAGAACCACCTTCTTTTCAGAAAACTTGCAGAAGCCACCAGTCCTAAACTGTGCCAGAATAAACTGTGCAAGCTTGACAATTCACAAAATGGTTCATACCTCCCGTTCCAGATATGATTTCAGGGATTCTGTCTCATTTAACAGAGTAACGCTGCATTTGCCTCTAAAAAAAATAAAAGAGAAACACATGTTATGAAAAAAACCCTCTGAAATGCTCACGTGATTCACAAGATGGCATTACTGAAGCTCTACACAGAAATTAATCTTACACTGAAGAATACTGGAAAAAAATAGTAATGCCATTTTGTTTTTGAATAAAAAGCACTGGAAGAAAACAGCCATTACCTAATGTGTGTGGCTGGCAGAGATTCCAGCTGTCGTGAGAGAAATAACTCACGATGTCGTAGCTGATGCTTCTGTTTCTCTGGTAAATCAACCATTTCTGGATTTTCCATCTCTTCTTCCATTTCTCCTAGTTATAAAGAGACAAAATTGATCAAGAACAGTGCAAGTATTGAGCATGAGCCAATCAGGATGAGCTGCTGCAAAACCTTTGCTAAAAAATATACATGTTATTTAGATTAAATCTAACTTAATCTGAATCCTCACATTTCAGCCAAGTGAACAATTATATAATTAGTTCAGATCCTTTAAATGATGGTTGTGAGGAACTGTATTCATTCACCACAGGGATCAAAGCATTCCAGGTACACACAGAAAGCATTCCAGGTACACGCAGGTCACACTGGCTCACCAAGCTGAAAAAAAAAAAAATCACACAAATCTGCTCCCAACAGCCATGCTCTGAAGAGAGCTGCTCTCAGATACCACCACTGCACCATTAGAATCATCAGGAAGGTGCTGACACACAATGGTGTGTGAAGCAGTAAAAGTCTTTGCTCTTTGCCAGGCATCAGCTATCTCAGACTGTACCCCTCTTTCAGGTTATGATAGACTGTCCCATCCTGACTTCAGCAGGAAATGCTCACTGACAAGGTTAGCTTGTTTATTTACTGTATTTCATTCTCGTCATCCCAACCACAGCCAATAGCTCACAGCCACAAGATGAACTGGAATGTTGCCAAGTGCCTAAGGCCAGTCTTGCCACCTGCCCTACCCTGCCACACCACACACACTGGACTGCAGTTCTGCATCTGGAACACTGGCTTTACCCTGCAGTCAGCATCCATCATCTCTAGCTATGAATTACCCAATCTCCATCCAACGACATTTTAAATGAATGCCAAAGTAACTATATAAAAATCACATCCACACCAACACATGACTGATCCGAAACAGCTAAAACTCAGAGAGGTGGTGGAAGCCCCATCCTTGGAAGTTTTTAAGACCAGTCTGGATGGGGCTCTGAGCAACCTGCTCTAGCGGGAGGTGTCCCTGCCCATGGCAGAGAAGATCTTTAAGGTCCCGTCCAACCCTGACAATTCTATGATTCTTTGATCTCTAGGAAGCTTTCTTATTATATAATAATTATAAATTATTAATATGTTTTGTGTTCATTAACAAGTATCCTGTCAGTTATGCAAAACAAGGACATAAAAGGCAAAATACTCAAAAAACCCAAAACAAACAAAAAAAACCCAAAACCAAAACAAAATAACAACAAAAAAACAAACATAAGAAAAAAAACCCCTGCACAGCTTCTCCATGATGGACTGGCAAAAGAAAACATCAGCAAATTAAATTAAGGTAGTTACGGTATTTTCCAAAAGCCCAGGAAAAGTTTACAGCTCACTCTACAACGGCCTGGGAAAGTCTCATCCATTAATTGTAAAACTCCACTTTTCTGGCAGCAGTACTCTCAAAGAGCGGACTTATGCCTGCAGCTTAATTCAACAGTTGTTGCCAAGGAACGTTTCTAGTCAGAAACACATACAGGCAGTTATGACTTATATACACTTCAGATCAGTTAACTATAATCCTCACAGTTATCCCAAAATGCAGCAAAGAGCGATCTCCATTTTATAAAACACTCAAATTGCATTTAGCTTGAAATATGCCACCATTATGCCAAGGGGACCCACATACACAGAGAAAAGAAAAAAATGATGTAACCTTCAGCTTCCC
The DNA here is from genome assembly GCA_025331215.1 of Actenoides lindsayi. Lineage (NCBI taxonomy): Eukaryota > Metazoa > Chordata > Aves > Coraciiformes > Alcedinidae > Actenoides > Actenoides lindsayi. Next base: position 27,435 of record WTSP01027456.1, on the reverse strand, counting down.
CACAATCTATCACTGGTTTACAGTCCTGGATAAAGGCCTGTGGTTTATATGCCCCACAGGTAAGCTGCTCCAGCAAGGAGGGGAGAAAAAATAGGAGCATAATTAAACCAGAGTGCACCACACAATAGCTCTTACACCCCAGGAGCTGCTAAGCCTACAGCAGCGTGTGCTTACGTCTCAATGTTTTCCTAGGAACTGGAAGACCAAATTTACATTTGTGACACAGTTTCACGGTTCTGCAATTTATTTACTCAAGTGGCTTCTGGTTTTGTTGAAAATGAATATTGTGGCTGCTGACCTAGGCTATAAATACACCAGCAGCAATCCACAAACAAGGCAGCAAGTTCCAAGCTTAGCTTGTCTGAAAGCCGAAGGATGCGCCAATGAAAAGGCATTCACGCCTGTACTTAGGACAGGGTTTGAAGAACAAGAGTAGCACACTGTGTGATGCAGGAAAAACACTGTATGAAGCAGCCTAAAATCCTTCATCTCTTCGGCATATGTCATAGCCTACAGCTTTTAGAAAACTACATTTAAAAAAGATGAATGGATCAACCAACACGTGCCACTCAAACCTACAAACCAATCGACACCACCCAGTCCAACCCAGCTGACCTTTGGAACTGCAGCCCCCTTCAAGCAGGCTCACCTTCCAACTAGTGTTTTATTTGTGTGTCTAATTTCTGTAAGGTGGGAAGCACGCATTTGATTCTTACGCCAGCTCTGCTGTGCACAGACTTCCAGAATAAAAAAAAGCACAGTACGTTTTTTGTTTAACAAGAGACGTTTCTACAGGTAACAAACACACAGAGGTAAAGCTGTCGTAGTTCCCAGGAATACGTCAAGAAATAACAACCAACCAAATCCACACCAGCATCTTCCCTTCTTTTTCACAGCCATGGTTTAGTGCTGAAGAAAACCTGGCAAACGTGTTCACAGCCAAGGGAAGAGGGAGAGAACACGGGGACGGATACAGCACAGGAACCTCTCTGCCTCACTGGAGTCAGGCAAAAGTGGCTTTGACAAAACCTTGACCCCACCTCACCACCTCTGCAGACAGCAAAGGCTTAAGCCAGGCTGCAAACTGCAAGAGGGGCTGGCCCAGCCCTGGGTGCCAGGACAAGCCTGTCTGCCATCTACCTTGCACCCTCCTGTAGCTCAAGCATCCCAGCTCTAAGTGAAGCAGACATGGGCACCCTCGAGAGTGGTGGCCCCTGAGAAATAAGGACTATTGTCTTAAAGAGATGGATAGATAGGAGAAATCTTTTCAGAAAGGCTGGCCTGTATTTCTTACAGTACCGCAGAGTAAGTGGTATGGGAATACAGTAGGTGCAGTGTATTGGGACTTCAGTGCTCTCATAAAACCTTCATCTCTCTGCTTGATAGGTGTGCTCGTGCAGATTTAAAACTAAACATTTAGTCTTAATACAAACAGCAATCTATCAGCTATGCAGAAGTAGACAGTGGAATGCTGCAAAGAGTGTATTAGATGAAGTATTATTTGATATCTGATGACAGTACCATTAATAGCACATTAACAAAGCCTGAAGAAAACTTACATTGGGAACAAGAGACAGGCAGATTGAAGACAAACAGCAAGACTCGTGCGAAAGCTAACATAGATGGGGAAAAATAATTAGAAAGAGTAAACTTTGAGCTGGCAGGAGAAACCCAAGAGGCAGTAATTGTGATTTAAAATGACTGGGTGTGTGAGATGCAAAATTAAACATCAATATTTGCTAAATGCTAGAAAGAAGAGCAATTTCCTACAGATCAGACTGGGCTCTCGCTGCCCAACACCAGACCAGCCCTTTCCCTGCATCCTGCACATCATACAAGTGGCTGCATGGCAGAATTTGGAAATGCACAAAGGCAAACAAGATACAGAAATTAGAGAGCACACTAGGCTGGCCAGCTTGGGAGACAGTCTGTAGTAACAGAAGAGTTAGTTAGCACAGTTACCACCAACAAAAAATATGTAAAGGAAAAAAAAAATGACCCCAAACCCCACATTCCTTCTCCAAGGTGCAGTTTCAAATGGTCTATATTAAACCTCTGCCTTATTCATTTTCTCTACCAAAAAACAGATATTGAGCCATAGCTATGGAAGACATGGTGGAAGTTTTAACAAACAGAAATCCTTATACCTTGACACTTTGGAAGGAGTTTGCCACATTACCAAGACACCCTACAAAGATTCCTTCCAAAAGCTTCTTGTGATTATCTTTTGCAGCCATGGCCCCTATCACAGGTAGCATAGAGAGTGAACAGACACTACTATGGACACTTTGCATATCTTTCCTCACGGCACCATCCCCAGAAGAGAAAAAAAACCCCATTTTTCTCCTCTCAGTAACAACAAAGTGTCATAAGTGAATTAATGAATTTGACTCCTCTTAAATCTGCATGTGTGATGTTGGGATTAAACAGAGAATAATGAAATGGAAGAAATAAATAGAAATAATAGTAACTAATTTGTGAGGCTATTATGAAACTCTATTTAGGTTGGTGATAAACCCCCCTACCTGTTCAGGCACACAGGCCTCAGGCAACTCATTGAGCAGTGACACCTCACCATGGCAAGACACCTGTTTTTACAAGCTTTGGCACGTGTGAGACCATGCTGCCATATCTGCCTGGCATCCAAACATCAGCTGTTGAAAACTAACCATAAACCTGCCAAACTGGCAGGCACTGCTCAGTTCTCCAACCACTACCAACTAGTCACTCATTGTTTTACACATCAGGGCAAACGTTTTTAATGAAGGCACAACTGCGGTTGTAAGACAGATGACAAGTATCTGGAGATGGTTGGGGGTGGATGATTAGAAGAGAGAACAGGAGGTTGTATTCCTGCTGTTGGAATATTTACTTGATTATTTAAGAAACTATGTAAGACATTATATAGACACAAACCACAAAGAATATATATAGTCACAGCATCCAACAGTAGCTTGAGTAGTGAGCTGTCTTTCTCACTCTCTTCTATCAAGTTCTGCCTGTAATCTTGTTTGCAAATAGTATGTGTCTTAAACCACTACAAAGTCTCTGGACAAGACCATTCAATGGGGTAGGCTACTGGTGAAGCCAGTTCATTTCAGAAACAGGTGGAGAAATACCCCAGAATAACTTGCGAGGTGATAAAAGAGGCTTATGAATAAAAAGTGCTAACAATGTGTGGAAGCCATTACAAGGCTGAAAGATTTATAGGACAGCCCAGCCAAGCTTTATATTATATTATAAAAATAGTAAGCTCAAATCCAACAATCAGGTTGCATACATCAGGTACTAATTCAGTCACCAACTACAGAACAAGGTGCTTTCAACTTATTTCTCTTTTTTTATGAAGAGTTATGAGAAGAAACAACGCATCTCACGCTGTTCTGTTTCAGATCTGACTGGATTATCCAAGCTAAAGTGGAAGCAGTTTTTTTAATTTTTACTTAAAAAAACCCCTTTCCAACATTCATTTCACAATCACCTCTTTTTCCTTCCTTTACTGGAAGGGGAAAGAAAAAAAAACCATTGCAAAATATACATGTACTTTTTCCATTCACGTCCGGGCCGTATCTTGCCGTTATTTGGCTCTCTCACTGCACTGATCTCAACAGTAGGTCTAAAATAAAGGCATCTTAACCAGAAGACTGTGTGAATCCAGAAATGTCTGCAGTCAGAAAGCTCCATTAATCAGCTGAACAAAGGCAGTTAAAAGATCAGCGATGCAGATACGTACATCTACTGCAAATGCATCAAAATGAGGCAACAGGAGACTTTATGGAAATGAACTCCAAGTCGGTGACAGTGTTGAGTATCTGGTACTAGAATCTTAACAGCCACAAAAATTAATTTCATTATATCATGCAGGATGTACATTTTTATCATTTTTTTTTCCAGAGTAAAGAACTAATGGCTGTCAAAAAGGTCAATTTTACTCTCTTCTCCCTCCTAAAGAATGAAAGCCACACAACAGCACATCTACCTAAATAAATGGAAGTCATTTAGCAGCAATTTCTCCCTTCACCAGAAAAGAAAAAAAAAACAACAAAACCCACAAGACAAAAAAACCCCAACAAACATACTGGAAAAAAATGTTAGTTACTAATGAAATTTACACTAAGAGACAGCCTCAGTTGTCTCTGGTGGCTCTATTAATAGGATTGTGCTCTAGAAGAATTCTCCTGTCTTTCAAACACATATGAAGAGTGATTTGCTTGTTTGCGTTTTTCAAATAATCTTTAAATTCTTATCACAAAAATAAATCAGCCTTTGCAGGTTTCAAGGAGCATTTATATGGGTTCAAATATTTTTCCTCTTAAGCCTCAGACGTGCATTTCTTTGAATGCTCCCTACCTGCTTCCTTTACTAAACCTAGTGAAGTGTGACACAGATGAAGGAATCAATAGTCACATTGTTTATGGTGAAGCTCTTATTAAGCTTCAGTATTCTCAGATAAAATGAATACTGCTGCATTGAAGAGACATCAAAAAAGCTTTGCCTGCTACCACGATTCCGCAACACAGACAAATCCCATCTCAATGCCACATGACCTTTTTTCCAAGGAATGGTGCAATACAGGGACTTACTTGGACTCCTCTCTACAACAGAAAATATTCAAATTTATCAGTAAGGGGCTAGTTTTGCTGCATATTTTCCCCAATGTCATTACAGAGCTGAGAACACAGCAAGACATTACAGTCACTGTTAAAAGTGACTGATTTCATCCATCCCCATGCAGTACAAGGATGTAGATCTGTATTACACACACATCACAGGCTATTCATATATACACCAAGCAGCGCATTAAAAGACAATGATGCTTGGAAGCTAAATCATAATTTTGACATGCCCAGATCTGATTGCTGCTTTTTCATTTATGTATGTGCCTTGAATTACAAGGATTGATAAGGCTCCCTCTGCTTTTTGCTAAATTTTAAGCAATCTCAACGGCTACATCTCACACACTCCATTGTTTGGATGTAAAACCAGTTTAACTCCACCTGTTCAGTCTTTTTCCTCACAGATCTACAGCAGCTTCTCAGCTATTTTGTGTGCAGATTTGTTCCTTGATTTTTTTGAAACCCTGTCAATTCTTTTGCAGGATCTTGCCTTGCAGATTTATAAAGGCAAAAATCTAATCTACACTGATGCAGAACTATTGTTTGTACGCATTTCTTAGCATTTCAAAACTGTTTCTGTAACTAAAAGGGAACTGCAACATGAATTTTTTTGTCTAGCTTCCATCTCTACTCAGCTAGGTATCTCACATGCCTTTAATCTCCTTAGGAAAAGAGTAAATGCCAACATCAGCTAACACAACATTCTGTAAAGTCAAGAAATTAGTTATGCAATGCATATATGCAAGGGAGGTTGACGTAAAGTAGCATGAACCCCACCCCCTAAACTTTATGATAGTTTAGTTTCATGATTTTTTTTCTAAAGGAGAAAGCAACTACAGTACTAAAAAAATGTTACTAGTTTTTTTAAGTCTCCTCTCAGCATAGACATTTGAATATTTCACGTCCTTTTGTTAGGAAAAAAATAAAGAGTGATAGAGTGTCCTAAAATTCAGCACTTCTAAAGTGTATTTCCTGGGCATGTTCAGACATAACTATGTCACTACAAAAAATATTTTACTGAAATTTCAAGAGAATTCCTGTTACCCAAGTTTCAACTGGCCATGTTCCAAGTCAGTTCCCTATGACCAGTCTACTTCATTTACTGATAAACAAACAAACAAAAAACCAAACCAAATAAACAAAAAACCAAAACCAAACAAACAGAAAAACCCAAACAAGATAAATTGTAAAAACTTTATCTACTACCCACATGAAATAATTCAATAGAAATAATACACGAGACAGGAAGAATACTTCCTCTCATCTCAAAAATTAAGAAATTCACTTTTGGGGAGAAAATAAGATGTTTTTATGCAGCCATAACTGCAAGCTTCTGTCCTGACCCCACCATTATCAAACCACACACAAAATGAGATTTTAAAAGGCTTACAGAAAGGAAGGTAGGTGGAGGAGCAAGGGGAGAAAAAGTGAAAAGCCAGCCAACCAAGTAACACAGCTTGCTGAACATGAGTGCAGAGAAAGGACATTTAGGAATAGTAATATTGACACCTGTAGTTACAAAGTTCTCTCCAAGTTAGGCAATTTTGTGTAGAAGCAATCTGAAAAGAAACAAGCTTACTTGCATGTTTGTCTGCCAATACAATAAGTGTACTGGATATGTCTCTTCTTCTGTAGAAACACACCACCTTTGCTTCCACATTCCCATTGGCAGTCTGAAACAGGAAAAGGGGAAAAAAAAATAAATGAGCACAAATCAAGAATAAAAACGTATGCACTGGACTAGAATCTTCATAAATAATTTGAAATTCTGCACAAGGGCTACATAGTATCACCTTTTAGCACCCTCCAGCTCCACACTTGTTATCTAAGACACAATCTCCAGTGTGATCCATTCCAAGGCAGGGAAACAGATTTTGGCCCTCCCTTCCTAATCCTTTCTGCAGGATCACCATTTTTTAAACCCCTTAAGTTTTTCTCGCTGACAGCACTGGTGAGCTAAACCATGACCAACACACACACGAGTAATTCCAAAAGGAACTGCAGAATCGTTTTGGTTGGAAGAGACCTTTAAGATCATCAAGTCCAACCATTAACCCAACACTGCCAGGTCACCACTAAACTATGTCCCTCAGCACCACATCTACACAGCTTTTAAATACCTCCAGGGATCACTTCCCTAGGCAGCCTATTCCAGGGCTTGACAAACCTTTCTGTGAAGATTTTTTTCCTAATATCCAACCTAAACCTACCCTGGCACAAAGAACCAGGAGAACCAAGGAAGCTGCACCAGGCAATAAACTCTACGCTGGTGACAACATATAAAAAAAGGCTGAATTTCTCAAAGGTTTGGGATTTCTTTTCTTAAAATGAGATAGGTCATCAATCACTTGTAGGATAGTACCTGCCAAATTGTGAAATGGGCTGTATACAAACCCTAGGGGAAATACACCTACTGGTTTGTAACAGCCCCAGCCAACCTACTGCCTCTAAAATACACCAACAAATAATTACGTTGTCAGTTAAAGGAGTTGTATCCTATCACCAAAGAGTCACTGAAAACCTAACGATGGCCCTGCAGTTTAAGAGACTGTTAAGACTAAGAAACAAATTCTCCTCTGAGAAGCCTCCAAAAAAAAAGGTAGTGGATGAACGCTTTGTTCACAAGGAAACAAAATGAAAACTGATATACATGCTTGCTGCTCAGATGTGAATAGAGGAAAAGTTCCGTGTTTTATGATGCCAGTTTTCCAACATAAAGGAAAATAAATAAATAAATAATCAGGCAATACATACACAAATATTTCATCTTACAGCCTACCAGTTTTTGGTACAAAGCCTGCAGAATTTCTATCCTTTTCTGTTAAATAATTCAGAACTTTTAAATTTTGAGGAACAGAGATAGAAAGGCAGGAGCCATCTTGTTAAAACACAGACAGCTACAATGTAGAATTATCTACTTCATTTAATAGGCTTCATTTACACCCAGTGAAAAAAGGCAACACAAGAGACGTGATTTATTTCAACCTGAAAGCCCCAGCCTTCAGATTCTTTATTTGTCATTACATAGATAAATTTTCTCTTCCAAGTAGCTGTTGTAGAGAGACACGTTTTTCCATCACTGGTGGCTGAAAAAGAGAGACTTAATTTTAGGCAGTTAATTTAAACTGAAATCCAAACCAGTGATGTTACATTCCTTCTGTACGGCTGCAATGGATACGCTGGTGTCAAAGCTGAGAAAGTGGCACGTTTAGGACACAGCCAAGGGCTCCAGAATAGTCTTCCCTCCTCAGCCAGGTAAAATTTCAGCACTGAGGACTCCAGCTGGCTTCCCACATACGAGCTATCACGCTTCCCTTTTAGATCCAATGAAAGGGAATTTTGGCAGGTGAAATAATACGCTGGCCCAAAGGACAAGCAGCAAAGACAGTCTGAGGAAACAGATAATAGCTCCAAACCATCCTGTCGAGAAAGAGGCTCGCCCAAGAAAGATCCAATTACAAAGCTCTCCATCCTCTAGGCAAACTGTTGTATTATCTTCCTATCCCATGATCCTGGCACGGAATTGCAGACCTGCAGAACCCTCCTGCCCTACAGGTGGGCAGGATCACCTTGAGAATGGCCTGCCATTGACACTCAGCCCTTTCATACCAAAGGAGAACAATCTAGCAGGTCTCAAAGCATTCAAAAAAAATGATCAGAACAAAAGTATTTTTAAGCTTCTAATGACCAGAGAGCTGCTGAAGAATTGCTTTGATTGTAATCAAGTCAAAACAGATCATAAATTCAATTAACTTCAAAGACTTGAAGGCAGAATGTGTTTACCTTATTGAGCTCTTCTATTCTTCGTATCAAATAGGGGTTACTGGAAGAATTTTCGAAGTAGACATAATCTGACAAAAAAAAAAAGTAAAAAAAAGACTCTTTAAAATATGAACTGTTAAAAATCTAATCAATACCTCACATGTACACCCATTAGAGACACCACAAAAACTCATTTATTGACATAGGCAGTATTTCAAATGTTCCTACTAAATCCAGTACCTTAAGCAAGGAAATACAAAATCCATGCCAGTAAAAGGAACATACATTAGTGCAATCTGAAGGCAATAAACTCACTTGGGGGGGAGGGGGGGGCAATAAAAGAGCTCTACTGTCAGCCTGGAAAGCAAAGCATGTGATCTTCTTTCTCCCTCTGCTCAGATTATTTCCACTTTGGTCATACTGTTGCCTTTACCTGCTTCCAACTGTTGCCAAAATCCAGCCACTTCTCACTGGCAAACCTTCCTCTTCCACTCCAGCTCAGCTTAGCCCTAGTGCCCATTTACTTTGAATCCTTTCTCTCTCTCATCTTTTTTTCCCTACTTCCTGGTCTTTTACAACGTTATCCTAGAACGAGCTGAAGAAAACTCCACATAGTAAACCAAACAAGTCAGTAAGGCTCATACTTTCAACCAGAATAAACATCTGAAGTTACAGGAAGAAAATTAATTCTTCACCCAAGGTAGCACCTTCCAAAAAGCCAGAGAAGCGTGAAGTAGTCCCATACAAATTACTTGGTATTCCTGGGCTCCGAGCTTAAATGCTCCTTTTTTACAGGTAAGGAAACAGAAGCTCAGGACCCGTGAATGGCCTTTATCTCCCAACACTCCAGAAGTCAAACCCTAAACCTTAAGGAAGGCAAAAAGAGGGCTGGATTCACCTCCCTGTGCAGCCACCAACCCCCGGGTGCTGACCTCGCAAGGAGGTTTAAGAAGGATTCCTTCCAAGACTATCTACTAAATGTAAGCCGATTTCCCTCAAGATTTCCCAGCTCGTTTGTGTTTGGAACAAAACACCCATAGCCCCTGGGCCCAACTGTGGTAATCTCGTGCAGTGAAGCATTAGCAGGGTGCTCCACCAATGAATGGGTGTTTAGCGGTGCTAGGCTTTTGTCAATGGAGACAACAGCCGAAGCTGTCAGCCTCCATCTCCCCGCAGTGCTCCTTCAAAGGGCAGGGAATACCAGAGATAGCATTGTCCCCTCCCCACCTCAGAGGAAGGAATACACCCTCAAGGGCCCCTGCTCCCGAAAACCTGCTGGGAGAGTTAACGATTCCCCCTCTGATCTCCAGGGGGGCCAGGAGACTCCTAGTCAGACATCGGTGGCTGGAGCTTGAGCAGTAATGAGGGTAGCATGGGGAGACTGGGTCTTCTGTGCTCCACACTCCTTGGGCTCATCATCAGCCATCTTCACACACATCTTGAGCAACTCCAAAACCTTCTTCCCAACTGCGAGAGTCAGTTCCTCTTAAACGTAGCCTTCCTGCAAGCTTTACACTGGAGAACAATCTCAGCTAAGGAATTTAGTGAACATCTGGTTTGTAGAAAACCAAAGTTGCCAGAAATGGTTAAAATACCGAAGTAACCAGCCCCTAAATTTCCACTCCCAAGCACCTGCTCTGTGCAGCACATCCAACGGGAAACAACAGCCTCGACATTATTCTGGTTGACTACCAGAAGTCACAAAACCAAACACATATTTGGCAGCTTCAGCAATACCAACTGCTGACCGAAATAACAATGATGGGCATTAAGCAATTTACAGATCAGCAGAGTAAAGAGAAATCTTTTCTCCCACAGCAGAACCACCCCTCTCCCTACAGGGACACTGCAGGGGAAGACATGGGATCTCTGAGGTGCCTCCAAACTCACCCTCCACCTCTTGCCTCAAGAATCCACCACCTGAAAGGATGAGTCTAACCAGCTGCTCTGCACTTTAGCCGAAGGAAAAATCTGACATTTGTGAACACTGTGACTGAAAATTAAGACCAGAAACTAAAGGAAATGTCAATCTCCATCTTGAAGATAGAACCTGGTCTTTCGTTCCCCGGGTTTCAGGTGACTGTTACAAATATTCAGAGTTCACATCATTTTCCTAATGGATTTTTTTGCATGCACACATATGCACAGATGGGTTTTCTACCTCAAGTGGTAGAAAACAACTACAGCTTATTGATTGTAAAATCTGAAATAGATTTCAAATAGGCTTATCACAGATGAATGGTTTACCAAAGAATATCTCACCATGGCATCCAACAGTTGTGAAAAACAAACCCCCCAAAGCAGTGTTTTGCTCAGCAGCAGGAACATCCCCAAACCCACCCTCCATGATCTCCACCTGCAAAGGAACCTCAAAGAAAACTGCCAGCTGCACACTGCTGGCAGAAAGGCAGAACTGAAGCTGTCCCACAGGATTCTTCAAGAGCTGACACCACACTGTAGAGGTCCATACTTAGACCAGTGCTTGATGACTTCCCCCCCCCCCCAAATGCACAGCCCAGTACATCTCATCCATGTTTTAGACTAATCCTACAAGTATGTTAAGCATTCCACCAGTAGCTATGCAACTAATGAAGACCTATTTCCCATTACTCAAATTACCTGGAAAAGGGGTTTTTTCCTTTCTGCAAGTAATGCAGAGCTCACTACAAATCACATAAAAGAGAATGTGAGCTAATCAGAAGGGAGTAATTTGCATTTTTCATGGAGATTTTAAACTACAATTAAAATGCTATTCTACTTAGAGAAATGCTCGAGTTACTCACTGTTCCACACGTATCGCAAGTCAATTTTACGTTCAACAAACCACTCTCCAAACGGATGCTTTAGCAGGTGAGAGCCCTCCACCAGAGCACTCCACAAGCAACAAAGCCCATGAAGGCTGGTTTCCTGGACACAGGGCTTAAAGGAGGTACAGCATCATGCTCCACTGACCCATACACTCCCAGAAGACCTCCTTTCCCCTCGAGCAGCATTTCCCCTTCAGCCTTGGAAGGGCCCTCTTCACATATTGCCTACTAATACTATTGCCAGTTTGCTTTCAGGACAGCAGCTACACATCAGATCACAGAAACCTTCTAGGGGCATCCAACAATCCAGCTGTCAATGGGAGACATCCTGTATGTGCAGAGCTGCCAGAGCCTCTGCGCCCTGGGCCGAAGGAGGGGATGGGGAAAGCAAAATGAACAAACCTCTAAACAACAGGAAGATATGCATCTCAGCTCCTACCGCAGAACAGGAAGGAAAGAGTACAGGAAAACAAACAAAAAAGTCTAGGCACAGGAAAGTATAAAGCCCAACAGTAAGCAAAAAAGTCATATTCTTCAAACACAACAGACTGTCTATCCTTGGTAATTTATGGCTTTCCTACTCAAGCGACTAAGGAAAAGGCCTGTTCCTCCCCCTCTGCACCCCACCAGCACAGCACACCTCCTTACTAACAGCACCCACCAGGCACACGCAGAGCTCCCCCACTACCACCCAACATGAACACGCAGAGCTCCCCCATTACCATCCAACAGCACCCAATACGAACACATAGAGCTCCCCCACTACCACCCAACCAAAGGTTGGAAACTCAATCCTGTACCTTCACACCAGCTTGCAGCTTGCACTCCCAGTCTCTCAATCCATCGGCCACGCACCCACACCACAATCTCCATCAACAGCACCACTTGTGCACACGATGGAATTCCCTGCGATCTGACTAAAGCGGTGACTGAGGACTGTGGCAATAGCACGAGGCAGTAAGGACCATCAAGCACATCACCACTTCTGACTCAAACTCCAGATTTATTTCTTCCTCCTAGAGCAGAAGCATCCACATATGTGAATCTACACAAAAAGCCGTTCCATCCTACCGCATTTTTTTTCTGAACCTGAGAGTACACGGCTGACTAGAGAACAATGCTGTGTAACACAGGTACTGAACTGCTGTAACACACAGGCACAACCACACCTGCAACACTACAGCAGCTAAAACTACAACAGCCCCTACAGACTACAGAAGATGGAAAATTTCCACAAAGGCAGTAAAATAATTGTTCTCAACTAGCAATAAAGATAAAAGCATATGAGAGCAAGAAAAAAAGTCTGTTAAGACATTATTGCAAAACACCTTCCCTCTCTGCCCTCTTCATGTCAGGTGCTGATTAAAACAACATTGGTCCATGGAAAAGAAACTCAGAAGGGGGTACCACAAAACAAACAAGCAAACAAACAACCATCACAACCCAAGCGAACAAACAAAAACCCACCACAACAAACAGACACTGTCTAGGGGTCATAATTTATAAGATTAGACGTGTCTGAGCTACCTAATAACCTTACGGGCCGGCTTTTAGGTGATCAAGTTGCAAAAATGCCCAGAAGTATTTTTATCCTTCCCAACTTAAATTCCCTTTCAAGCTAGAAGTGCTTTCTGGAAACCGCCCTTACTGAACACTCCCTGCCTCACCTCCAGAAAGTCTTAAACACCACATACTGCCTTAGCCTACAGAGGTACCTGGGACACGAGGAAGGCTGAAACCTCCTCTCACCACACTGACTGCTGCTGTAGGGCACAGCATGCATCTCCAGCTGGGATAAAGAAGCTAACTTCACAGCTGCAGATATTTCCTCTGCCCAATCCACAAAGATGCTGCCCTGAATTGAAGATGAGTGTCAAGAGAGTGTATAATATTATGATGACCTGCTTACTTTAAGACTTTTCTTACGGGAAATATATGCCTCCTCATACTCAAGGTTTCCAGTTCAACTGTGGGCCAGTTTCTTTCAGTAAGCTCCAGTTTTCAAATTATTCACCAGCTTGGTCTTGGAACTGTCAATCACTTTACATTTTGGATAACAAAATCCCTCCTGGACTACGTTCTCATGAAAGAGGTGGCTGCAGAGGCTACATTGCCTTCAGCCTATGAACCAAGCTCTCTCACCTGGCAGAACCCAGGTCCCATTAGCTTCTGGCTGTTCAAAAACTAGCTACTTTCACAGAAGCTGTCACCTGATGAAAGGTTTAGTTACAGAACAGATAGAGTTTCAACAGAGAAAGCCTTACCAGCACAATATTTTCATTACCAGAAATGCAGAACTAAAACACTTGTTTCAGCTGCTAAAAGATTTATGAAGTCCAATACCCCTAGCAGCATAGACAAACCAGGTATTTACAATCAGGGTCTTTCACGGATCAACAAAGATATTGAAGATATACTGTCAGCACAAGTGCAGTTCGTATTTACTGGACAGCAGCCTTTGTGGCTACTGCACGCACAGGATCCGTGCTGCCTCAGCTTGCTGGGCGATGGGCAACACCACCCACTACTGCTCAACTTCGTAGAAAAGGAGTGGAAATGGAGGAACAACCTAAGCACACAATACCTATAGCCATTTAGTGAGGGATATGGCAAGAGCAAGCCCCATCTCCTGCAGAAATCTCCACTCCATACAGGTAAGAGCAAACCATCACTAAATTTAGGAAGGATAGTTTGAATTACACCAGTTAAATCAAGCAAGCTTTGCTCTTCTGAGCAAAGTGACCAAGTCAAAAGGCTCACGAGGATAGAGATCAGAACAAATAACCCTTGACCAAAGTATTTCACCGAGGTGCACATCTCAAAAGGAATCATGCCTTTGAGATGAATCCACTGCTCACACAACATGCTCCCGAGATTAGTTGCCTGGTCTCAATAAAAAGGCTTAGTGAGAACAAACCAGGTAAAAATGCCCCAAGCGACAGGTTTTGCTGCTAAAGCAAGAAGCCTGGTTTCCACCAACGGATCAAGATTAACACACCACTGCACCACTTCCTTAAGCCCAAAGCCTGCAGTAAACTTCCTCGACATAAATTTGCAATGACAGTCCAATGCAGTGCGGACACATCCCTCCAGAACAGCGAGTACTCTGTCTCTAGCCAGGCAAGGAAAACAGTCCCAACTCAGGTAAAACCAGACAAGGCTTCCTTCAGCAAGAAAGGCTGCCATCCTAAAGAGCTACTGGTGACAGGATCCAGCGGGCTCTGGTCGAATGTTTTAGGTCACCATCAGGTCTACAGACATTGCAAACTCCGCTCAACAAGGGTGGGATGGCTCCAAGCAAAGCAATCCACAGCCCAGTTCTCCTGATGCACTTGCAGCTCCTCAGACTGGGGCCAGAAAACACTCTTAAAGGAACTGATGCTGTTTTCCCTTTACAATTTCCTACTTCAGCCTGGCTGTTAATAGTCTTCACTTGGGAGTTTCTACAGCAAAACTGCTCTGCTAGCTCCCATAGCTTTCCAGATTCAGTAGATGTCAAGAGTTGGCCTATGCAGAGAGCTGTATGAACACACTCCCTCCAAAACAGCAGTTATGTCTAGTTAATTACACACTGCAATTACACGTATAGAAAAATCTTAATTTACAATGCTGTTTTGTAATTATGTAAAGTGTTTGTTTCTCCTACGAGAGCAGCCCTTTCAATGGAAAGTCAGCTTCCTGGAGGCAGTGCGCGTGGTTTAACAAGGGCGTCTGTACAATCCCGAGCCTACAGGGATGTACTGGGAAGACAACAGCCTAGGTATTAAATATATATATATACACACACACACATGTGGGTATTACCATGCATACAGCCTCTCAAGATTCTATCAGCTCATATAACATACTATGAAGCCTCTAAAAACTGCATTTACTGATGTACATATACAAGGATACGCAGTGTGTTCAGCTCAACTTCACCCTTCCACTCCTCCAAGGAAAACACCGTGACTTGAAAGAACCTTGGAGCTGTTACGTGAAGAGTCCAGAGCCATGCAAGGAAAAGACAACCGAGTTTCATTTAAGAAACTAAAGCCTCTGTAATTACAATCAAATTCCAAGCACGCGTCTCCAGACGCACACGCGTGCCGAAGTGCCGCTCAAGATGACTTTGTACTAAAGGAAGTTCAGCCTCATGTATTCCAAACGCATGGCAGAAGTCCATGTTCTCAGTTTCATACCAGCTTCCACTCTTGTTTTCAATAATAAAATATAGAACGAGATGCCATTCCATCCACCAGCAGTAAGAAAAAGTGGCAAACTGATAAATTTACAAGTGAAAACCCCATGTACATTTTTGCCAAGTCCCCATGAAACAACCGCACCTGGGCAGAAATGGGCAGAAGCTGATAACCAGTGCAAATAACAATACTTACTTTGTCACACTTTCATACCATGCTTTAACCTAGAGGCTGAGTGTTTGTGAAAAGCAGGGAGCTGATTTTCTTGAGTCTGTTACTGGATCTCCTTGCCTATCGAGTACACTCTTACTTCTAAAGGTGGGTTTGCCCTGGAGAAACCGATCAAAGCCATGAGCATCAAGAAGCAGGAACAGGCTGTTATCACCTCACCTCAAAAACTCCTGAACTGTATTATCTACATATTCATGTGGTAAACAAAATGTTCACCTTACATCTCCTTGCAAATGTGCAGAACTTGTATCTAGAAAGGGACAGCCAAAATAACTTGGCTGCTTTGAAATGAAAAACCTGTTATCGATTTTCCTGACTTGCCTCCAAAAATCCTCAAACCATAACCCTAAACGTAACCCTAAAGTAGAAGCAATTCATAGCAAGGTCCAAGTAACACGACTATGGATTATACACAGACCTATAAAAAAAAGCTGGTACAAGCTTTTATCAGTGCAAGCTTTTCTCACGTACTACTACTACAAAAAAAACCCAACAACAAAACCACCAACCAACCAAAAACACACTCCAAAAAAACCCCCAAAAACCCAAAACCAACGAAACAAAACACAAAAAAACCCCAACAAACAAAACCCCAAACAAACCCACCAAAAAAATACAACCCAAAACCAAACCTTCGAAGGACGTGTAATGATGAAATGGTTAAAAACAAATCTCAAATATCTACCCCACAGAACACTACTCAAGCTAACAAATATTCCCTACTTTTCTGGAGAATAAAAAAACCCAGCCAACCAACCACCACCACCAAACAAAAAAGCAAACAAACAAAACCACTGAAACGAAAACAAAATCAAAATACACCCTCTCCCCCCCCAAAAAAAACCCAACGCAACCAACAAAAAACCAACAACAAAACCCAAAACAGAACACCAAACCAAAACCAGATTAGTTAATGAGGTGCAAGTTGCTTGGAAAAGTGATGATTGCTCGATCCAGTTTAAACTCTGAAACATTAAAGGATTTGGAATTTCCAAAAGGTCTTCCATTCTTTGTTTTCTATCATGTCAAGTGGGGGGAAGAAAAATTCCTGTCCAGCTACCTCGTATCTTTTTTTTCCCCCTGATTCTTAGTGAAACAAGGTTTATGCAACTCCATTATCCATGCATTAGTTCTTCCCTATTAACTCCTGAACCCTTTGTTTGATTTCAAATATTTCACAGAGGGATGGAAGTCTCAAAGATAATTAAGTTCTGATCACTGTTCCCTATCTTGAAAACAGAGCTACTAAAACTACAAGAGAAAGTGGTAAGACAGACAATCAGAGGTATGAAATGGTTCCCATTTCAGAAACAATTAATAGACTAGATTTTAAAGCAAATCACTGGAGGTTACACAATGTTTGGGGGAATTATCATAAGATTTTGCTTGCTTACACACCTCCCAACACCACTATTGTCAGTGCTGTTCCAGGCAGGTCCTGGGTTCAATTAACTTCTGATTTCATTCATTACGACCATGTCTGTTCCCAAAAGCTCACCCTTTCTCTGCTGGGGAAGGTGGCAGAGGTGTTCTGCCTTGCATCAGCAATCCAGAGAATCAAGATCCTGGCTCTGGACGAGGCAGAGTTCATATGGTACCTTTTCCAGTTAAAGTGCAAAGCTACAAAGGAGTGAGGGCAGAAGGGGAAGAACCACCTCAGAGAGGGAAGAACACCCAGTTTAGATACAAGATTTAGGTTTCTGTTTCTCCCAGCACTGTTGGCCGCTTGCAGCGTGCAGAAGATTTGTGGAAAAATCCAAAGGACAGCAATCTGCTGGTCCTAGTGAAAAAGAGGTTATGGGCATCAGCAGTACTTCAGAGGTCACTCTTCCTAGATCAAAACTATGCCACACTGAAATAACTGCACGTAGGGATGCCAGTTGAAAGGTAAGGTAGGGCTACGGTGACTCAACAGAGAACTTGAGAGAATCCTGGAAGTAAAATCAAGTTTCCAAAGTATTACCCCAAGGATAAATAAGCAACACTGCTGATAGAAATCAATTCTATGGCACTACAAGGAAACCCACTGCAATTAATCCACTCCCAATATCCCAGCTGCAACTGAGGCACATTTGCATGTAGCACTGACCCTTTAGGTTCGCTAAGTCAGCTCCCTCCAGCTTCCCACAGGACCAGCATACACTAAATAGTCCTGTAGAACCACTTTTCCTTCTCTGTTTTACATCAGATATTCAAGCATGATTCGAAGTCATCTGGACACAAAGCCTGTTCTGCACTACCTCTTCTGCCACTTCAGTTTCCAAGGATGTAGCTATACAAGCACCTTCTGCAGCAGCAAAGTGGCGAGCCCGTGTCATTCCAGTTGCACCAGTACAACTCTTCGTGGGGCAATACCACGAATCAGCTCACAGATACAGTCCAGGCTTAAAAAACAAACAAGCAAACAACAACAACAACAAAAACCCAAACAAAAAACCAAACATAACAACAAAACCACAAACAAACAAACCAACCCTTTTCCAAAGGTGAGTTGTAAGGGAAGACACCAGGACGGTCTAATTTACAGAAGAGCCAGAGAACACTTGAGCAGATGGGGGAAATAGTAAGAGAACTTCTTAAATCATGGGGGAGTAATGGGGAGGAGGAGCATGGGAGAGGAGTATCCTCAAATTGCAACTTAATCTTCCCTAGAAGCCAAGAGAACAGCCTGTTCCATTGCAATTCTCATTGCTAAGGAGAGATAAGAAAAGCATTACTTTCCAAAAGATACTTGGACAGTGCAGAGGATGACAAGAAATCAGCTTCATGCTCCCTGCAAGTATCCCAAGAGTTGCAAAACAAGAACTGCTGAAGTGCTCGGACACCAAGTTTGCTACCACCTTCAAGACACAAACCAACAACAAAAAATGTCGCGGTTTTTTGTTTGGCTTGGTTTATTTGTTTAAGAGCAATGTTCGACTTCAGTTAGTTGATGTGAATTAACTGCTTAGGCCATGGTAAGACAGTATATTAAGTCCAGGAGTAGGGGTTTCAGCACCAGGTCAAAACCATCGTGGCCTCACCATGTAAGCCACAGATGAAGTATAAACTCCTGACACAGTTTTGGAGATGGTTCTTTAAACAAGAGTGCCAGGGAAGCTGATGCGTCCCGTGCCCTCTCATACCACCCCCTCAAGTTGTGACAGCTCCTCCTTGCATGGGAGGAGGCAGGCAGGCAGGCAGGTGATTAAGAACTCACCCAGGTCAAAAAGCTTTCTCCCATCCAAACCAATTCCCTGATCTGTTTTGCTGCACAGCCATGCAGAGCTGTGTAGGCCCAGCTAAGGAAGCAACGTGAAGACAGGAACAAGTGCCTGCGAGCAGGCACTGCTTAAATCGACACCACTACCAAAAGAAACATCCACAGGAACCGTTCCACTTCACTGGTTCAGAATTTGCTCAGATGTTGACAACTTAACTCTATAAGGACAAGCTCTGTGCTAAATCAGGAATCATCTGCTCACACCACACTAACGTTATGCTTGATCAAGTATCGTCTGTCCTTCTACATCTTGCATAAAAGCATAAAGCCCCCAAATTAACCAGAGCACATCACGTGCAATTTAACAGAAACATTACCATGGGCCACATCTGACACAGTTCATGACTGGGCATCTGGCAACGCACGGAACCAGAGCTGTGAAATCCCAGGCGCCACAAAGACTAAACAGCTTGCGAGTAGCACACGTGGATGAGCCTGGAGAAGCCTACTTAGCTTCCTTCCCTTGCAAACTCGCTTCAGAGTCGCCAACTAACTTCTTCATTTCATCAATGAATGCCTAGTAAAAATTGATCTCAGGAACACTCCTCCTTTCTAAACACAATCAAGCCAAAGAGCTGGAAAAAGAGCCCCTGTGCAGGGTTCCTTCTGGGCTGGGCTACACAGCCAGAAAGCTTCACCAGTGCTTCACAGGCCCTGCCCCTGAAGGCAATTCATCTGCCTCCTCCCTTACTTTAGCAAGCAGAAACTGAGGCTTAGTCAGGAGTGATGGACCAAAACCAGATGTTTAATTCTGCACAAGACCATAAGGAAAACCTCATTCTTCAAAATTTAAACCTTCCCTCATGGCTTAAGGGGATAACAGGTTGAGGAAGTCTTCACTTTTCTCCCAAGACCGGCTACTGACACTCACATCCCAGAGGCAATGGAGATGCAGGTAAAGGACAAGTCCCCACAATGGCAGTAAACTGATCACCCAAGATAGGGATCAGGAGGCTTTGCTTGAGGGGACTCCCCTGTTCAGTCAGGCCTAGGCCTCATGGAACCATCAGAGCTTGTATCACAAATGTCAGGATGAAATTTCAAGGTTTCTTTTTGCAAAGCAAACAAGTAAATCAGAAGTACCCCAGATATCAAGTTTATGGGCTGAATTCTTTGCTGAGAATAGTTTACATGTGTCTTGAGGCATCAAATAGTGTTTGATCCACTAAGAATCTTCCAAAAAAGACTGGTGTGCAAGAAGGGCAGGAGCAGCACAGGGGAGAAGGCGTTTCCTGGAGCTTCCAAAAGAACACTTTCTTCCTTAAATTCATTTTAGGCTTTATTGTATATTTAAAGAAAAGTTTTGGAATAAATTAATATTAAAAGGCTTTCAGATATATTTAAAACTTAATTTCTGTTATGTTTGAATATCCAGCACCCATTCTGAGGACCTTGCAATGTGTTAACCTTCAGAAACAGCCTTATCCTACATCCTATTGGACATGAGAAACTGGACATCTGCAATGGAGAATAAAGTAAATTATTCATCTAAGCACCAGGGTTCAACTCCCCTTGAACTGTGGTACAACAAAGTTCCTTTTAAAAGAAGGCTGTGTCTTTTTAAATGTGAAAAATTCTTCTCCCGACTGAAATGCTTTCTTATGCATTAAATAATTACATCAGGAACTCATTAGTTCCTGTTAACAACTGACAGCCCAACAGACCAAATTTGGGGTTTACAAGTAAAGAGGAGAGGAGGAATCACAGGAGACTTTAAAAACCACTTCGAAGAAGGGCCTCTTTATACTATGGCAGTGAGCTCCGAGATACTAAAGACCAAGAATTGTAATACCTTACAAGAGGACCTTTCCCAATAGTTCCAGTTACCTAAATCTCACAGGAAACTGGCAAAGCAGCTGAAGGGCTTGGTCAGTAACCTGCTTGAGGATTCAAAAACAACAATGTTCTTGCAAAGCAGTAAGATAAAGAGTAAAAACTCCTTCCTTGGTGCAGAGAACACAGACTTAACAGATCACTAGTAGCAATAAGATGTGAAGAACTACAAAGGAGCCAATAGTTCATACCTGTGCTTTCAAGTGACCCCAAAACTGCTCAGGAGTAGCTTATAAATTGAAGTGAAAACCCTAACACTAACCACCTTATTATTCTCTTCTTGAGAGATACTAAGTAACCTTTATTTGTTTAAAGTTAACATGTTTAAACATCAAAAGTTGCTTGAAAAATGACAACTAGATGCAAGTGAAAGGAAAATCTCACCCAATATCTCTCTAGTTAAACAAAAGGAAATGCTTCAAGAGTGTAAAAGTCCCTTTTCCACTATTTCTTATCAAGTGTCTTCTATTCACCATCACTGGAGGGCAAAACACAAAAGCAAGAGTGATGGGCTCTGAGGGCCACCAAGGAGTAAACCAGAGGTGGGACGTGCTGAGGTGCCTCAGCTGTCCACCAAACCTCGGCCAGCCTCGCTGCAAGCAGGCCGTGTCCCCCAGCCCAGCACCCTGGGCCAGCTGTCCTGGCACTGCCTCCCACCCTTCCCAGCCTGGGAACTCCTCTAGCTCATGAGAACCCAGCAGCGAAGTCCCTGTGTCACCGCGCTGCCTTTCTAATGGGCCAGCACCACCAACCTGGCCAAACAGGAGGCCAAGGAGAATGAGAAGAGGCAGGTGAGCTCTCCCCTGCTGGGGACAAGGGGTGGGGGGGGGGTGGGGAACCAGATTCCTTCCTTTGGCAGAAGCAAGCTTACTGCTTTCACTCCATTTTTAGAGGCACTGCAAATCCAGAGAGCGTGGACCGACACCACCACTGTAGGTCTAGCCTACAAACACACCTAAGCTGGCTGCCAACGCATTCCTCACCCACTATGCAACCTTTCCCAGTAAAAGGCTAGTGACTGCTGAAGCAGCCCGACATGGGGGAGAGGAGGAAGGAAAGGAAGACTGTAAAACACAAGAAGATAAACTTGTATAACTAGAAACAATGAAAGGAAAAGACGAAGAAACCCACTGCTTGGCTGTTGGTGGAAGGTGATAAGCTACAAGCTGTCCTGTATTTATTAGGGCTAATGACTGGAGAGACCTATTAGTAAGTTGCAACAATAAACTCTTATTTTCACTATCTTTACTGGTTAATAACTCTCTCCACTAAACCCACTCTCAGCTCAGGTTACCTTCAAATACCCCATTTCAGATTAAAGTTAATAAAGAAAGAAACAAACAACAACAAAAACCCCACCACAACAAACACAACCAAAGCAAAAACATCCCATAGTAACCCCTCCTGCAACCCCAAATACATACACACTGCTAAAGCAAGGGAATAGGAGAGGGTTTCCACGTGCCCCTGCAGTTAACACTGTCTGAATTACATGCTCCAGAACTGGACTCAACAACATGTTTCTACAGAAGCTTTCTTAATAGCTCTGTCCCTCAGTTCTTTACCAGGACAAGCACAGAAAATTACTCTTGACATCACTGTGATGTCAAGAGGAGCAATGGACTCATCTGCTCCCAGCTCTCTGGCAGCAGTATGGATGTCAGGAGTCATATGCCACCAGGAGAGTCTGGATGCCAATCAGGGGTATGTAACAGGATGGGGGGCAGGTCAAACCATGGTCCCCAGCCACGCACTAGTAACACCCTATAATAACAGAGAGGTGATGTCACGCTGCCACTCTTCAAACCTTTGGGAATGGCTCTGCTGAAATGAGAAGCCTGCGTGCAGCACAGACAGGCACACCAGTAGCAGGTCTAGCCTGGAGCACGAGAATAACTATGAAGTAAGTTGTAGAGCTTCAGCCTCCAGCACACGGGAATAAAGCTGTTGGGAATCTTAGGTGCCCGTGTCAGGCACTGTGGGGTCAGAACGGCACGTTAGTTGTGTTAGATACAGATAGCACATATCTGCTTGACTGACCTGTGATTGCATCTTCCAGTGACATTTAAACACACCTTAAGTGTACTGCAGACTCATAAAAGCAGCGATAATTTTGTAGCTGAGCACGCTCCCAAACAAGAAAAACCTTTTTAATCTAAAAGCATCAACTGACGTTTGTCTCGGCAAAAGTGCTGGCTTCAATAGTTCTTCCTCCATCCTTCCTCTCCTTTCTTTCCCGATCCCCTTGTTCCCAGCCCTCCCACTGAGCCCATTCAGCTGTTCACACAGTCCCACAGTGAACCAGATCGGGTAGCTGATGCAGAGTAAAAATAATCCAGGAAAAAACAAAGAGTGAGGAGGAGGGAAGGTGGAAAAATTTAAGTTCCTCAAACCAGTGTAAGATGGAAATGCAAAAGTCATTGTTTCACTGCATCAAGGGAATGCCAAAGGGGCACAAGCCTGCAGTGGGGCTCAATCAATTACCACCACTAAAGAAATACTTGTCTCACTACAGCTAAACTCTCCCAGAGAAGGTGGAGACGGAATAGCTGTTGGAAAGTCTCTGGATACCGAGATGACCTGTTCTCTTCCAGGCAGCTGACACAGCACTCTCCTGAAAGCAGAGCCTGGCACCAGCTAGAACAATGAACATCTCTCTCCCACATGCATTTTTTCATCAGAGGCCCCAAATTCCAGCTCAGAGGTCCCAAGTTTCTCAGATCTGGTGTTTATCCAACATACTCCTAGGGCCTATGACCATGCAGACTGCCAGCCCGCTCCACGAAGCAGCAGGCCAGCCCACCACAACTCCTGTCAACAAAAGCAGCCCACTCTCATCATGCTACTTTTTATTTCATGGCTGTAAGGCAGCTGTTAGGAAAACCTTCACTTCTGCTACACGGGAAGCAGGCAATTCCAGGATTTCCTTCTGGACAAAAAGTAAGATCCCATACTTCATTTTGGAATTTGATACCCTGGCATCTTCCCTACACATCCCCCATGACCCGTGCTAGCTTATGAGGGTCCCATTTGTATTTGAAACCAGCCTCCTCCCCACCAGAAATGTACCAGGAGAAACTTGGCAGGAACCAGGAAAACCAGTTGCTTTCTCTCAGAAACTCGACACCACCAGTTTTTAACTCCGAGTCTTAAAGCCATTGACATGGCAGCTCCTAACCCCACCAGCACACTCAGGCTGCTACACAACACCAAGGAGAAGACACGCATGCCATCTTTGGCATCCGCAGTGCAGGCTCCTTGGCTCCTCCATCCAGGAACCACTGCATGTCAACATTAAAAGACAGCAAGACACTTCACGTCCTCTGGAAGAGATGTCAACTGCGTGTTTAAAACCAGTCCTTACCAGAGAGGTGCAGTCCATCTACTAGTTTCTGAAAACAAACACCTCACGGTGTTTCACGCTCAGGCCAAAAGCGATGATCATCCTCTCCAAGTCAACATATACATTATTGATCCACAGCAAGCGAGCTGCTTTTGGCAGCTGTTAGGTCTGGAGTTCATACAACACAATTCTGTAGCCACAAGAATAATAACAGATTATCTGCTGAATGTTTGTCTTCCAGTGGGAAGTGTATGAAATGACTATGCACAAATCCCATTCAGGATTTAATCCCACCCTGGAGTTCACACGCAATTTCAGCACACAAAACCATTCGTGGGAGATAACCAGCACCAGAGGTCAAAACCAATTCAACACCACAAACTCCTCTGGCTCAGGCTCAACAGAGCACTGGAACAGAAACAGCTGCATCCACCCACATGTTGATCATGGCTGTAGGACCAATCAGGACTTCATCCATAGGTACAGTAAGGGAGCACTGCAACCCTGGCTATCAGCCAGCTGCCTTGCCTTCTGCCCACAAAGGTTCCGGAGCAAATTCTGACCTTTTCCAAGGGCAGAAAGGACAAGAAGGTGACTGAGACCAGCCAAAATGGATCTACCAAAGGGATGTCATGCCTGACTAACCCAGCTCCCCTTCTGGGATGAAAAGCCTGGTTCTGCAGCAGAGGGGAAAGTGGGGGGGTGTGGAGAGGAGTGTGTGAGACACCTTTGTGTCAAAAGACCATGGTAGGTCTCCCACAGCATCCTTTGAACCCAATGGATACAGTGTAGCATGGATAACTGGCCAATAAAGGTGGGAGGAAAACTGGAATGCCAGGCTCAAAGGATTCTGATCAGCAGTGAGAACTTCACCTGGCTGCTGGTTACTACCGGCATCCCTGTAGGAGCACTGCCAGGGGCAGCCTGCTTAGGAGTTTTTTAATGACCTGGATAGGGACAAGAGTACACTCTCTAAAATTTGGGGACTTGGAAAAGCACACCACATGCTGGAGGGCACGGCTGCTATTCAAAGGGACTTCAACAAGCTAGAAAATGGGTTGACAAGAACCTCAGGAAGTTCAACTATGGCTGGAGCAAAGCCACACACCTGGGCTGGGCTAAGTCCCTGCAGTGGCAGAGGCTGTTGACATGGCATCTCTGTAGGAAGGTACCCAGGAAAACTACAGACTGCCCAGGAACCAGCAGTGCACCCTTGTAGCAAGGGATCACCATTTGGAGAGCTGGGTCCAACCTGGGCTCTCCAGCACAAGTGACATATAGGAAGGAGTCCAGCAGAGACCACTAAGGTAGTCAGTGCTGGAGCACGGGACGTCCAAAGAAAAGAGGAGAGAGGCAGGTTAGGTCAGTCTCAGAAGGAGAAGGCTCAGGGGAGGTGTTGCTGCTGTCTGTAACTACTCGGTGGGAGACGTAGAGCAGACAGGGCCAGGCTCTTCTGAGAGGTGCACAGAGATAGAACAAGGAAGGAGGAACAAGGGACACCAGCTAGAACACAAGAAAACCCAACCGGGCACACAGAAACAAGTATTTAACTCAAACATGGTCAAACCCTGGACAAGACTCAAAGTAAGGGTGGCATCACCATCCTAAGAGATACTCAGACCTGGGCTGGACACAGCTCTGAGCGTTCTGCTCTAACAGAACAGCTTCTAGCAGGAGGTTACCCGAGAGGTCTCCAGAGGTTCCTTCCCACCAGCTGTGACATGCACAGTACAGATGCTGCCACACAAAATACTAAAGACCACATTCTGTACTAGACCCGTGCCTATAACATTAAGCACCAAAAAAATAATTTCCAGGAAACAACCTCCTTTGCAAGTTACACCAGGAATTGAGTTGCAAATTTCCAGAACTCATCTCGTCCTTCATCTTTCTACTCTCAGCATCTCCAAACGGACATAATGTTAAGTGTGTAGCAACCCAACAAAGAAAGCCAGAACATCCAACAGGCACACCAAGTGCGACCAGAAAAAAAAAAGTACGAACGTGACAAAAGAAGTGACATTTTTCAGAACACAAAGTAAGGGTAGGCCAGAAAAGCGGAAAGAACAGAAAGTAGTTGTTGATGGAGAGCAGCCAGACAGGATGGCTTGGTCACCTTTGCTGTATTTTTTCCCTTGTTTACTTTACTCCAGTTTTACAGAACTCCACAAGGAAAGGCACGTTTTGAAAAGGAGGGAACGCCACAAAACCCATCTTCCAGTACATCTATAGTCCCGGGAAGAAGAAAGCTCCACAGAACAGCTTTTATGAAGGAAAATGGCCGAGCACAAATTCATGCCAGGCCGCCCTCGGTTTATGTTCCGTAAAATATAGTCCCAAACCCTGTTGCCTCTGCTTTCTCTTCACGTGAGTCAAAACAAAGGACAATCAGACAGGACCGCAACCCTGAATAGGAGACTAATGGGGAAGCATACAACAAAACAGCAAGAGTGGAAAGGGAGGCCAAGATCTGCTGGACGTGCCTCGCACCAGTCCCCCAGACTACCAACAGTCTCTGCCCATCTTTGTGCTCCTCATCTCAGCAACTCCTCCTTGGTCCCCACCCCTACAACCTCGCATGACCCCCATACCCCCATCTAAGCAGCCACTCCACCCCAGGCCTCATCCCGGGGCCCGTCCCGACACTGCTTCCCCACGGCCTCTCGGCTCCTGCTTTCCTGAGCTGCCCCCGCCCCACTGACCCATCTCGCCCTCCCCGTCCCAGACCTGCTCCCTGCTCCCCGCTGCCCACAGCCCCGCGCCTCGCATGCCCCATCTCCCTACACCCTGGGGCCCCATACGGGGGCTGTTCTCCACCCCTTGCCCCTCACCTAAACCTGCCCCACATCCCCGGTCCACATCACCCCGGCTCGCCCCGCTCCTCGCCCTACAGCCCGCATAAGGGCCCCCGCGGCATCCCCTCACCCCGCTTAACCCCAGGCCAGGCCTCCCCTCCCCACGGCCCCCCAGGCCCCCGCCCCGTTCCCGCCCATCTTCCCGCGCGGCCCGGGCCTGGGGCCGCCGCTGCTGTCACGCTGGGACCCCTTTGCCTCCCCCGGGTGTCTCCGGGGAGCCCCGGGCCCTGCCGCGGGAGCCGGACCCTCTGGGACACCCCCCGGATCCCCTTAGCCCCGCCCCTTTCCCAGCCACACCCACCCCTCGGCTTGGCCCCGCTGCGACCGTTCCTTCCCGCGCTCTCACCTCGTTATCTCACCCCTCTCACCCCACCCCTGTCAGTCTGTCCGTCCCTCCACGGCCCCGTCCGTCCGTCCGTGGCCCCGTCCTTCCCTCCACGGCCCCGTCCTTCCCTCCACGGCCCCGTCCGTCCCTCCGCGGCCCCGTCCTTCCCTCCACGGCCCCGTCCGTCCCTCCGCGGCCCCGTCCTTCCCTCCACGGCCCC
>WTSP01027454.1:0-25121 GCA_025331215.1 Actenoides lindsayi | reverse complement strand
GTGACCCTGCTGGATGGAGCAGGGAGGTGCCACCAGATCAGCTCCAGAGGGCCCTGCCAACCCCAGCATGCTGGGGTTCTGGGATGTTATGAGTCCAGCAGGGCAGGGCAGGGATGAAGAACAAGCCTCACCTCTCCTTCACGCTTCCTCCCACAGCTGCTGCTGCCTGTGCCCAGTGGTGAGCAGTGGCCGGAGCCATGGACGAGGTGACAGAGCTGGAGATGGGGGGGAACTCCCTCCTGAAGGCTGTGTGGCTCGGCCGGCTCCGGCTGACCCGGCTGCTGCTGGAAGGGGGGGCTTACATCAACGAGAGCAACGAGAAAGGAGAGACGGCCCTGATGGTGGCCTGCATCACCAAGCACGTCGACCAGCAGAGCAGTAACAAGGCCAAGATGGTGAAGTACCTGCTGGACAACAGAGCTGACCCCAACATCCAGGACAAGTCCGGGAAGACGGCCCTCATGCACGCCTGCATCCGCGGCGCTGGCGGGGACGTGGTGTCTCTGCTGCTGGAGAATGGGGCGGACCCCAGCCTAGAGGACCACTCCGGAGCGTCCGCTCTGGTCCACGCTATCAACGCCGATGACAAGGACGTGCTGCAGCACCTCCTGAATGCCTGCAAAGCCAAAGGGAAGGAGGTGATCATCATCACCATGGACAAATCGGCCTCTGGCACTAAGACCACCAAGCAGTACCTGAATGTTCCCCCGTCGCTGGAGAGGGCCCCTCCTGAGGGGTGCCCAGAACCCTCCGGCACCCACCCAAAAACTCCCATTTCAGCACCTTCTCCCACGGAGGAGAGCAGCATCTTCACCCCGCACCCATCGCACCTCGGGGACGGCCCCTCCGCCCGGGCCACCAACGAGCCGCCCTCTCCGGGCCGGAGAGCCGGGGTGGCCAGGAGAGCCCGGCTGCCCCAGCTCAAACGGCTGCGCTCGGAGCCGTGGGGTCTGGTCGCGCCCTCAGTCCGCGATGACATGCGGGTCTGCGTGGATGACGAGGTCATCATGGGCATCGGCGACCTCTCGCTCTCCAAAAAGGCTCCCCTCACCCGGGGCGGCAAGGACCCCTCGCTCTTCCCCCCGGTGGATGAGCAGGCTCTGAGGACACCGGCGAGGAAAGGAGCCTACGAGAAGAGCCAGGCCACCCACCAGCGCCTGCCCCGGAGGAGCACGGTGCCCGAAGAGCCGGAGAACGTCGGCTCTGCTGCCGCTGGCATGGCGACAGACACCCTGCTCCAGTGGAGGCTGGGTGCCGAGCACTGCGACCCCCAGCTCTCCGGCATCCCCAGCGCGGCCGAGGCAGGGAAGGTGCCATCAGAGAGGAGGAAGCTCAGTGGGTCCCACCTGGCCTTGCTGGACGGCTCACGGGAGTCCCTGGACGGCATCGCCAGCACGTCGCCTGGCACTGTCCGGCGCCGCCCGCCCGGCCTGCTGGAGAGGCGAGGGTCCGGGACCCTGCTGCTGGACCACATCTCCCACACCAGGCCGGGACACCTGCCCCCCCTCAACATCAACCCCAACCCCCCCATCCCCGACATCGGCTCCAACAGCAAAACCTCCTCCGCGCTTACTGCTGGCGTCAAGTCCCTGGTGCCTGTCGCTCCCAGCGACTTGAGAGCCAAGCGGAAGCTCCTCCGCAGACACTCCATGCAGGCCGAGCAGATGCGGCACCTCTCTGATTTTGAGGAGATAGTGGCCCAGTAGCCGTTGTCACTGCTTGCTTCCCAGGAAGGGTCCCAATCCAATGCTGTCTTGGCAGGAACACGACGGTTCCTGCCAGTCGCTCGGCCCAGGGGAAGCACTGGAGGCCACAAGGGTCAGACCTGTGCCCAGGAGATGAACTGGGAGGGTCCTGTGGGGGCAGCACTGTAAGGAGAACCTGGGCACCTGGCTGAAGTCTCCCCTGTACCCTTCATTCACTGGGGACCTTTCCGCAGGAGCAATTACCTGAGAGATCGATCCCAGCCCATCGGCGATCATCAGGTCACTTATTCCTCATTATCTGCAACCTGCTTTCCTTCCATCCCGCTCGTTCGGACACAGATGCCATCGGGAGCCTCGTGCCAGGGAGCCACAGGGCTGAGGTGCTCATGAAGTGCCTACCAGGGAGGAAAGGAACCCGATCTAGCTGCAGATGTCCCTGCTCCCTGCCGAGGGGCCAGATGAGATGAGCTTGAAAGGTCCCTTCCCACCCAAACCAGCCCGGGATTCTAGGATTCTAAACTTGCTTGAGATTGGAAGAGCAGAAATGCCCCTCACTGGCAGCTGGGTGTATTGGTCTCGTTGCTGTGCAGGAGAAGGAGACAATTCTCCACCTCAGAGATTTCCAGGTGCTCCAGAGCTCCAGAAGCTGGGCTGAGCCCCTGCCTGCTGTAGAAGGACCCTTGGGTGGGCCCGTGCCTGGAGCAGGATTGTCTCCGTCTCCACAGCGACTGAGGTTCGGGAGCATTTCCCACCAGGCTGGGCAACAGCAGGCACCACATCCCCGTGCGGGGAGTGCTCCCGGCTGGTGTGTGTGTGCAGGTTCTGCCGAGGTGCCAAGGGTGGCACGTGGTGAGCGTCAGGGGCTCGTCCCAGCATGGGGGAGCTACAGGCACGGCACCCGGCCTGGGGCACCCGGCCCCATGAGACCAGCTCTCACGGGTTTCTCCCCTGGCTTCTCCTGCGTCCTGGCGCCCGCAGCACCCATGGCACCTGCAGCACCCATGGCACCCGCAGCACCCGACCCTGCGGGGCTGACGTCGGACTCTGCCCTCACCTCAGCCAGCCCGGCACACGGGTCCATCTGTCTGTCCGTCCATCCAAGCCGGTTCTGTGCCCAGGGCACCGCCCGCCTTCCTCGGGGTGCTGGGGGCCCGCCCCGCACGAGCCGTAGCTGCCGTTTGGTTCGGTTCGGTTGGGCCCAGGGCCGTGCCCGGAGCACGCTTTTGAGACGGAACCGTGCTATTTACAGCCGAGGCCACTTCTATTTTTTACAGCCTTAAAGTGTCTGCTTTCCGCCGGTCAGGTGTCCCGGGGGAGGGACTTCGGGCCCCTTCCCCCCGTAACCGCAGCACGTCGTTGGGGGCCGCGGAGTTCGAGACGCTGGAGCTGGCGTTTCCCGCCCGTTTCTAAGCGCGCCGGCGTCCCGCCTTTGCCCCGTTGGAGGGAGCGCTTGACGCCTCGGCAGCCGGCGGCCATGGCGGCGGGGTGGGAGATGGCGGAGCAGCGGGAGATGGTGGCGGGGCAGAGATGGCGGAGCCGGGGGGGCGGGAGGTGGCGGGGCGGGGGGGGATGAGGGGGGGGGGGGGGGGGTGGGAGGCGAAGGGAGCCGGGCGGGGGGTGCAGGGCGGGGGCAGCTCCGACCCTCCGCCCCGCCTGGGGAGGGGGCTGGGGTCGGTTTGGCGGGGCTGCTGCTGAAGTTGGGAGCGTGGGAACCGATTCCCGTCTCCCCCGTGTCCCTGTGTGTCCCCCTGTGCCCCCCGTCCTTCTGTCCCCGTGTCCCCCCCCCTCCGCGTCCCAGCCGGTCAGGTACAGGTGGCCGGCTGCAGAAATCTGTTGGGTTGTTTTTATTTTAATTATCCAGGCTTTGCGGTTTTAACCTTTAACGCTTCCTTCTCAGCCGTCCCACCGTTTTCCCCACCGGGTCCCTTGAGGAATTGTTTTATTCGAGTGGCTTATAAAAATAAAGGGAGTGCAGAGCTCGGCTTGCGGGGCTTGATCCCGGCTGTGCGTCGAAGGAGCGAAGGCAGGGGAAGGGTAGGATGGGACGGCTCGGATTCCTCGGTGGGTTCGTGTCAAAGGGCAGAGCCGTATTGATTCAAGGGAGCCGTTTCGTTTCTGGGGGTTGCGATGGAATCGAACTCTTCAGGCGATAAAGCTTTCGGAAGAGCAGCTACTGTGCATGTGGTGTCTATTAAACCCCCGTCTCCCGGCCAACTCCGGCATGCCGGGGCCAAGCGGAGTTCGGAGCGCCGAGTCCCTCGAAGGCAGTGAAAGAATCTGGTCCGTTAGTTTGAAGGGAGTCCAAATGTGTAGATTTATAAAAGCACGGCGGTGTTCTCGGGGAAACATCTGAAAATAATAAAAGGAGTAGCTCTCCCTGTCCTTCCTGCCGCTCCATCCTCTTCTCCCCGAGCCCCGCGGGAATCCTCTGTTTCTTCCGCGCTCTTCATGTTTCTCGGCGTTTTGGGGGAGGCTGCGACTTCTGCGAGGCTTGCCAAAATAAGAACCTGTGAAAAATCAGCGTGTTTAACGGAAAGTGTAATTTTAGCGGTAATTTTACCCGCAGAGTTTCAGCTCTGCGAGACCACATCTGGACTGTAAAGTTATTGACTTAGCACACCTTCAAACGCAGTAAGTAGCGCACTTATTTTTATGAGTGTATTAATATCGCCGTGATTTATTAGCTCATTTCTCCGTTCCACCGGTATCTGCGCCGCTCTAGAAACAATAACGACGATAGCCAATCTTTCTGGGCGAGGATTACGAGAGGGAGCTCACTCGGCGGAATGGGAGTTTAATGACTGCGAGCAGATAATTAAAGTGTGGAAGATGAAGCGCTTTCATATCGTAGTCCGGCGAGACATCCGCGGGCTGGACCACAGCGAGAGAAGAATAAATAAATCTTGGTTCTGGATTGCTGGGTAGTGAGTTCTGAGCGCCGTGAGTGCTTGCAGGGAGCCTGGCCTGGTACCAGCGCGATGTTTTAAGATGATTCTGCATGTGGTTGCGGGGCATTTGGAGAAAGAGAGCGGGGAAGGTTTTCGGCGCGGGGAAGCGTGCGCTGTGCTGGGGAGAAGCCGCATCTTTTCTAGCCAGAAGAGAATCCATAGATGTTTTGCTTTAACTCCGCGTAGAGTTAAGTGTGTTTTCAATCACACGCGCAGCTCTTTTCCTTAGCTTCCTCTTCTCTTTGCTTCTCTTGTTTTGTCTTCTTACAAGACCTTGCTAAACTGAGAGGGTTTTTTTTTTTTTCCCCCTCCGGGAAAGCCAGACGGAGCTAAATGTTTAAAGCTGGGGTGTGTTGGAGGAGAGGAAAAGAAAGTTGGACAGAAGTTCAGTTTTTTCCAATGAATATCTCAAAGTGGTGTAAGCATTTTTAAAATAGTTGAACTTGCTAGGAAACCAAAATTACGCCAACTGCGTCTCATGCCAAGATATTTGGCCTGAAGGCACCTGTAGGTCGTTGCTTGTCTTCAGTAAATGGGGGGGGGGGGGGGGACAGAAACAAAACAAACTTCATTTGGAAATATCGCCACAGAATTATTTTGTTCTCTCTTGGTCCTTCGGTCCTGCAGCGATTTCGCCGCCGTGGCAGGAGTATCTGCTGGTCAGTGCAGTTGCAGTTTACTTTGTAACATAAGTTACTAACTGGAACCGTTTTTTCTTACTGGAGTGTCTTATTCAGCAGTTGGACTCGACAGTCTTAAGGGTCTTTTCCAACCTAAATGATTCTGTGATTTTATTTACATCTAAAATAGCCCCAAATCCCCCTTTTTTTTTTTTGAGTAGTTCTTTTTGCTAGCCAAAGAAAAACGTTCTGTGAAAGCAGCAAGCATCTCGTATGAAATTCTTCGAGTTACTAGAGGTTTAGCTAATTATAAGAAGATTAAACACCTTTTCTAGACTGCGACGTAAATTACCTAATGGATAATCCAAGCGTGATGTGACATTTTATCCTAAAGCAAAACAGTATTTGGATTTTTTTTGGCACTCGGCACTGCTGAAAGTAAACCTCAGTGAAAAGAAGAGGTGATGCTGGAGTGTCTGCCGCTCTGCTCACGCAGGGGCTGGGGGCATGCGAGTGTCCTGTTTGGGAACCTGTCTGTCTGTCTGTCTGTCTGTCTGCTTTA
The DNA here is from genome assembly GCA_025331215.1 of Actenoides lindsayi. NCBI lineage: Eukaryota > Metazoa > Chordata > Aves > Coraciiformes > Alcedinidae > Actenoides > Actenoides lindsayi. The sequence goes on along the minus strand of WTSP01027454.1, from coordinate 19,285 downwards.
TGGGAACGTAGGCGAAGGCAAATGGTAAGAACTTAATTGCATCTGAGATGTCTGCCAGTGATATTTAGAACTTCACTGCAAGAATTTGAAGGGATGCTCAGTGTGGCAGCATGGGGACAAATCCTGCTTGAGCTGAGAGAACCTGTGCTTGTGGGGCGAGTTGCTGTGGGGTGTAAGGGGGTACCCCCCGCTATGTCTGCAGAGCAGCACCCCCTTGCAGCCCAGGCACTTCCCGGGGCAGAGTCGGGGTCACAGGCGGTACCTGGGGTGCTTGGGAGGGGGTTGCATTTTGCACGATGCCTGTGCAAGGGGAGCTGCGGGTTTGGTGCTCGGGCGGGCTCTCCAGCGGATGCTGCTCTGCTTCACTGGCGACATCTCAGGGGTGTAGCTGAGATCTTTGCACGGGATTGTTCCCATTTCGGTTGCCAGAGCCAGGCTCTTTTCCCACGCAGCCACCTGACGTTGCTCAAGGGTTCAGGATGCTCCATCTGCCTGGCTCCACAACTCGATAGTTCTGGTGCTGGGGGGAAAGGAGCAAGAGGCACGGTGGATAACGGCAAGTTTGGAGTGTGAAGGTGGTGCAGGGAAGGGTCTCTGCAGATGCTGGCTTGCATTAAAAGGCAGCTTGGGGGAATTCAGCCTGATGTAGCTTATACAAAGACCAGCTGCCCTGTCTCCATCCACCAAAACTTTGCAGCATCATCAGCTCAGTGTGCCACTTTCCCTCTGTCTTGCATTTCCTCCTATGATCTATGATCCAAGTCCCTCATTTCCATCTCCTTTTCCTGCTTTTTTCCAATAGAGTTGCCCAGGAACAGGGCTGGGCCAAGGCTCCCCGTGACCCTTCCTGTCCCCGAGTGGCTGCAGGAAAGCAGCAGTTGGGGTTGTGCTCTGTGAAACTGCGCCCGGGGTGACGGCACACGCTGGATCGTGTAGGAATTGTAAAGAATTCCTTTATTTCTTATAGTTTGGGGCAGGAGTAGTAGAAAGTAGTTTGGGGTGACTAGTAACAGTTGGCTAATGCTTCCTGATGAGCAGCCAGGCTGGAGCCCCGTGGCTGGCTGCAGTGGCATCACCGCCGAGCATCCTCCGGCCCCGCGGAGCTGGCCCAGGGCTCCGAGTTCTCTCAGAGGCTGAATTCAGCTTTTCATTGTCACTTCCCTCTTGATCCGCTGCAGGTTTGCGTGCTGGGGGAGGAACTGTTCCCGGGGTTCATCACGCCTTACCCTGTGCTTCTGTGCCTGCACTAAACGGTGCTGGGGGGGTCCAGCATCGGTGGGTGCCCAGTGGAGGGGGACGGTTAGCAGAGAGCTGCTACATGTGATGGGATGGTGGTTTGGGTTTTGTTTTGGGTTTTTTTTCCCCCCTCCCTTCCTTCAAATCCATTCATGGGAGCTAATAATGTTCTTGAAAGGCATCCAGGATTTCTTGAGCCAGACTTTGTTATCTCCGAACCTCGCAACCCCGACGCCTTTGAGCGGCAGGGAAAGGACGCGGCTCCAGCGCTGCTCTTTTGACTTTTGCTGTGAGTGTTATTGGCAGTTGAAAAGTAGAGCTAAGTAGATGCCCGGAGGGGTTTTTGTGTGTGTTGTGATTGTACAGACAGATCAAGACACTCTATAGCACAAGCTGTTGAATAAAACCCGACGTTTCAGCTCCTCTGGAGTCGCCAGGCTGCGTTTTGGCACGGAGCTTGTATCCCCTTCCAGGGCGAGCTTTTCACAGCCGCATTTAAGAAATACATAGGTGGGAAGAGACAAAAGAATCTTGTGAGGAGTCAGATGGCGATGCACCGAGACCTGCTCCGGGACATTATCTTTATTCATTGACACCAGCTAATCTCATCTCCTGATGGACTCGCGTTTCAACGCTCCACGCCTGAGAGCAGCCCTTGTTTTTTGCTCAGTGCATTTGCAGGAGCTCAGTCCCTCAGCGTGCTTCTTGGGTTTAGTACTTCACAATCTCAGGTTGTTTTTTTTTCCCCCTTTTTAACTTGCAGTACAAAAATAGGGCCTTTCTGTATCGGCTTCCCCTTTCCTCACCCTTGTCTTTGGAAAATAAATCCCCAAATGCAAATGAAGAAATGCAGGAAACCTGAGGGAAAAAAAAAGCTGTAATTTTGTAACTGTGAAGAAGATATTTTGATGCTTTTACTTATTGCACAACACTTTGGATTTGCTGTTAGAAAACAAAAATGTATCTATGCACAGAAGGGGCTCTGTGTCCCTTTTAAATCGCTGTTTATACAATGTTTTAGTCCAAGCTCTAGACTTAGGACAGGGTCTAAGTGCTGCGTGTGTCCCCGCACCAGCCAGCCAGGTCTCCCCGTTTCACCGCTCCCTCCCCACAGCAGCTCCTGTCCGCAGGAAGCAATCTGTAATACCTGCAAAGTTTGGTCTTTTGCAAGCTGCTTTCACGTGGGATCAGAAATAGCTTTTACCGCCACGATGAGGAATTAACATTTGAAACCGTTTAAAGGGATGCTGGGGAGATAGGATGGAGGGCAGGCGAGAGGGGCTGTGCCTGCCTTGTTTAGGGGGGGGTCTTTCCTCCCCGGCACGGGGTTGGTGATGGAGCAAGGAGCACGACCTGGCCCTGCTGCCCCCCACTTCCACGCTGACGTTATTCCCTCCCCGTCATGTGGCAGCTCCCGAGTTTTGTTCCCGCTCCAAAGCCCGTGGAGTGCTTCTTGCTGATCCAAGCAGGTCTGCGAGCCTGAATTTCAGCCTGGCTCAGCTGCAAGGCCAAAATCCAGTCAGGTTATTCCGTGCGTTGTGCCGTAGATAGCGTCAGGCTGAAGCGATTAAAGCTGCCTGTTGGTCTTGGCTGTGATTTTTTTTTTTCAAATTATTTTCTTTTTTTTTTTTTCTTATAAAAGCCGTGACTTGCAGAGTGGAACGAGTCGCAGCCTTCCGGGCTGAGGAATGCTTGCTCTTGTCGCTGTCTCCTTTAAATACACGCCGGGTTTATGCACAGGCTGTGCAGCGGGGTGTGCAGAAGTAACCCGAGTTTCTAAAGGATTTCAAGGCTGTCACTCTTGCTATCCCAGACCGCTCAAGTAAATATGTGAAGATGGGCACCTAGAAATCATGAGGCTGGCTTAAAAAAAACTAAAATCAATATCACGTGAATCAGTAACGCTGGAAAATGCTGCTTCGTTCACGCCCCTTTTCTGGAGCTCCCCTGATTACTCTTTTGTAACCTCGGAAATTTAAACGCCCGAACGCAGAGAGGTTTTTTATCACCTCCGTTTAACTCCAGAGAACTTGGAGAAGATGTCAAATATCATGAAAAGCTCCCGACCAGCAGTGAAAGCTGCAGGGTTCCCATTAGCTGGGTTATTAAGGGGCTGGAAAAATAGTCATCCCAGAGTAAGAGAGAGTTTTGAAGTTTCTTCTTTAAAAGTATTATGGTGTTGTTTTTGTTTTATTTCCCTGGATTATTTTTAGGCGCAGACAGTGACAGGAGGAGGGAAAGGCCGGTGGATTTAGAGGGTGCTTTTATGCAAGGAGAGACTATTACTTAAGAGAGTTCAAAGCTTATTTATAAAACAGTAATTACCATCCCCTGGGATGGAAGTGGGCAGCTCACGTCGAGTCGAGGAGGGGGTTACAATAGTTAATTGGCAAATATGCTTAAAAGCCTCTTCCTGACCTTTTCAAAAAACTTTTTTTTGCTGCAACAGGCTGGGGCAGAGATTGAAAACCTGACTAATGAAAGGCCAGGTTTAATACCAGGACTTAGCTCTAAATGGCTTTTCAAAGGGCTTTGCAAATCCTCCTGCTCAGGGAGCCGGCCGGCATTGGAGGGACGCTCCCGTGTCCTGTGGGCTCTGCCCCACAGCCAGGGCTGATGGGGCCCCAGAAGGTGGGTGAGCCTGGGGGCTCCTTCCCCATGTCCCTGCTCTCAGGATGGCTGGAGGGGCTCAGGCATCACCCGGACACCAGCTTGGAACACCTTGGGTTGCTCTGCTCTCCCTGCAGCTGGGTTCCCCCACTACTGCCTTTCTCCACAGAGCATCTTGGACAGCTCAGTTTAATTCCTGCCTTGCTCTCATGCTGCATTTCAGCCCTCTAGCAAGGGCCAAGCTGGAGACTGAGATGCTCCAAGTCCCCCAGCAGTGAGGAGGGGCAATGAGCCCAGCTGAGCTCACCAGTGAGCCCTGTCTATGGTGCAGAGCTGGGCCAGGTGGCTCTCCCAGTTGTGCCCTCCTTGGGAACCTCATCTACCCGGGGGTGGATGGCAGAGGAGCTGGCGGGGCTCTTGGCTCTCCTTCTGCACCTCTCATCACATTTTTCTGGTGTGTTTGTTTAGAAATGTATTAAAGTGAGGAGCAGAGGGATGCTCTGGATGGATTCCTGTGGAGCACTTGGTTGAAAGCCTGGGAGATGCAGGGTGGAGACCGGTTGGCCGGGTCTGGTCCAGCCTGAGCACCGCTGAGGCAGTGGGTTAAGATGTCTTTCCTTGCAGGAGGATGTACAGGCTCTGTGTGCAAATAGAAGCACAATCTTTGCTCCCCGGTAGCTCTGGGGGATGCTGTGCGTTGCTCTCGCCAGTCAGGGTTTGCAGGATCTGACCAGATCTCTCTGGCAGACTCTTACCTTGACCTCATCCGAATCAGTCCCCACAGAGTGGGGCAGGGTGGGCCAGCTCTGCTCTGTGATGAAGAAGCGACAGACACATGATGGTTGCACACAAGGAATACATCTTGGCTTTCTGCAGGTACGCTGCGAGGACAGAGAAGTGCAGGTCTGATCCTGCACCTCCCTGTTATCTGCTGGGGCTCTGCCTAAACTCCCAGGCACCGTGTCTCTGGCACTACAGCGTGCGTCGTGTCTCCTGGGCTGGGGAGTCTCGTCTGGGCTGTGCCATCAGGGGCTCCCCACTTGGCAGGGTGCGAGGTCCCGAGGTGTCCGTGCTCAGGGTGCGCTCGCGGCCGCTTTGGTTTTACTCGCTCCCCTCCCGTGGTAATGGTCCTGGGTGGAAAACTCACAGCAGCTCGTTTGATTTTTGCCTCCTCTCCCTCTGCTCAGAGACAGCTCGCAGATCACAGGAGTCTTTCAAATTATTCATGCATCTCTTAAGTGAGTCACTCTTGATCTGAAGAGTCGTTTGAAATGCAAATGGGGAATGTCGGTGCGGGTCAGGCCACTGGGGCGGTAACCAGGGCACCGAGGGGCAGCGCGCCCGGCTAACCGAGTGTGACCCGGAGAGCGGTCCCGGTGCGCGGGGCTGGCAGTGCCCGACCCGGGGTGCTGCCGCTGTCTGCAGCCAGCCGGGCTGGCTCTGCCCGCAGAGATCCAGGCTTCACGCAGCCGAGATGCTCCAGAGCCACAGACCCACAGGAGCATCCCTGGTCCAGCGTGTGCTGCTCGGTTTGGGGCTGCTGGTGAGACGAACCGCCCTGAGCTGAGTGTGCAGAGACTGAAATACGGGGTGATGTGGCTGAAATTAGCTCCTCAGAATCGGTTGCAGACAACTTTCCCCGTTTGGGCTATTAAAGCCCCAGCACAGAAATATTTTAGGCAGCTCAGGGGGGGTCAGCAGCAATTCGGGAGCGGGATGTGCTGCCTGGCTCATTCTGGGAGGGATTTTGTACAGCTGAATGTTCTCTGCTGAGGAAAACCCCCAGCCTGGCGGGGACACGGGGAGGATAAAACTCCTCTCACCCAGCCCAGCCCAACCAGCAGCTCTGGAGCGCTGGGGGTGGCACAAGCATCCCAGGCGGCCGAGCTCGCCGTGCATTTTAACACACAAAATTGATTACAAGCAGGAGAGAATTACATTAATACAGTCGCTCGTCACCGAGGTCTTATTAGTAATCTCCGCTCATTAGTCTGGAGAGAATACGGATGTGACCTTGTTGAGCGTCCTTGCTGGGGGAAAGGCTGACCACTTGGCTATCCATTTATTACTGGAGCCCCTAAATGGAGTGCGTGTGCGTGGCTGAGGCCGTGGGCACACGTGGGTGTGCGGGAGATGTTTCTGCAGCTGGAATGAAGGCTCGACCATCTCCTCACCTGCCCCTCTGGGGCTTCACCCCAGCCCAGTTCAGCCAGGGAATTGGAGCTGCTTTTGGTGGCCACTGTATTGTGCAATAATAATAATAATAATAATAATAAAAAGGACCTACTGGTGATTGATGGGAAGGGACAAGCGAAGTGACAGATCCTGCCCCTGGGGACCACATCACGCTTCTGCCTCCCGCCTGGCGCTGCGTGGTGCCTCTCAGCAGGGGCTGGCACAGCCCCTCCTGCACCCCTCCAACTTCCCAGCTGCTCTGGAGCCTGCAGCATCCCAAACCCCAGTGCTGGGGGGCCCTGGGCTGTGGGCAGGGCTGGCTGCCTGCCCCGCTCTGCACCCGGCCGAGGGCAGGATGGCTTCTCTGTGAGCAGACTCTCTCCTTGCCACAGGTGAAATCAAGCCCCTAAAGCAAACCATGGCACAGAAATCCAGGATCCTGGGGTACCTCTGCCACCTCTGTGGTCCTACATCAGATTATTTAATTGAATTTTTCCTTTCTCGAGGCCGGCTGTGGGTGCTGATTGTGCCCCAAAAGCTTCCCCTGCCTCAACCTGCCAGATACCTCGCGGCCGGTGCTGAGCCGTCGCTGCCGATGCCGCCTGTGGCGCTAAGCTCCCCCGTAATTCCGAGTGACAACGAACCCCCACGGACACCCTGCCAGGGAGGAAATGTCAATAAAAGGAGAAGCGAAAGAAATCCTCCAATTACCGGGAGCGCGACGGGGGCTCGATAAGTGCCATTGATCAGGTGCTCGTCAGGGCAATCCCTCATCACTGCCACTCGTCGATAGAGGCTGGGGAGCAGGAGGGGGCCGTGGGTCCTCCCGCCGGTCCCCAGGTGACACGGCCCCGGCGTGGTGGTGGCTCTGCGGGGCTGGGTGGGTTGCTGATGGCCGGGCGGAGCGTTTCCCAGCCGCTCGGCCCCGGCTGGCTGGGACCTGCCGGCTCCATCCCTGCGAGCGACAGCCCAGCGGGACGCGTAGCCGCGGCGGGGAGGGGGGTTATTCTTCCACAACAGCGTCGGCTGCTTCCTCCGGCCGCTTTTATATTTCAGAAAATCATGTTCCTAAGCCACACAAGCCATGAGAAAAATTTCAAGGGGCCGCTGCCAAGTACTTTCGGCTGAGAATTTAGGTTTTGTTGAGGGAAGGGATCGTTTGTCTCCATGAAAAGCTCATTTTGAGGGGAGGGAGGGAGCTGGACGTCCCCCTGCGGCGTCGGAGACCCAAGCGTGACAACCTGCATCCGCTCGGCTGCCACCCGGGCGGTGCGGGGCCGGAGCTGGTGCCTCTCCTTCACAAAGGAGCTGTCGGGCAGGGGCTGGGCTGCTGCCGGGAAGAGACAGGAGAAAGGCGTCCCCAAGGGCCTGATCCTGCCCCACGGGAAGGACGGGTGCCGCTGCCGGATCAGCGCGCCTGTTGGAGATAAGGGTCTGACTGGGATGGTGGGAGCATCCCAGTGCCCTGGTCTGGGGAAGGAGCTGTGTGCAGGAGTGGGACCGAAGCTGCTGAGGCAGGGCACCATCCTGCCCTCACCCCCCGGGTCTCCCTGGGATCACAATAAGGTCTCCATCATGTAAAAAGTTCATAAAACTTGAATGACTGAAGAGGAACCTTGAATGAGCGATTTTTAGCATGAATCACTCTGATGGTGCAAGATCTCTTCTCAACTATTTTTTTTATTTTAACCTAGGCAAACATTCTTTAAAATAAAGGCAAATCCAGGCTTAAATCTTGCCCAGGTTTGGTGACCATCTAGCTCCAGCTGTGAAAGCTTCATGTCAGGGTTTGCATCACGGCTCAAGGAGTTGCCTGTAAGCCTTACCATACACCTCATCGTTAGTGGGTTTCTGGTTGCGTGACATCCCAGGCCAATGAATTACACGATTGGTCATGCACGTGCCGGGTACCCAGCTCTGACCGGAAAACAGTTCCCAGGCCCCATGCTTCTGTGTGGGTGAAGTTGGAAGCAGGTTGGTGGATGAAGAAGAAGGGTGAGCAGTGCCCTTCGGAAAGAAATCTGGCTGTGAAAGCCTCCCGAGCTCAGCTGGGATGCTCTTGGTGACAGATCCTGCCCCTCGCGTGGCAGCTGGACATAAATTTTTAAAGGACAATCTGGGTGGAGGGCAGGGTTGGGAACTCTGCTGATTTTGCTATGAATCTCAAGAGACTGGGTAGGGTTTTTTGAGCTGCATCTCTTGCAGTCATGGGACAGGAGGAGTTTCAGTTCTCGCTTGAAGCAATTGTCTCCTGATGACAAGAAAGCTGAAGGCTCGGGAACCAGAAGAAAGCTTTGGAGAGCCATAGTCTGTATGTATGTGCATAGCTTTACTTGAAGACCATCCCACTTTGAGCTGTGATTCAGCTGAAGGTGGTTAGAGTTCTCACCTACAGCAAAACCTCAGCAGTCATTTCTTGCAGAGTTATGACACCATCCAGAGACAGTTTCCAAGCCCCAGGGGAGTGCTGGCAGCCTGGTGAAGGACGGTGGCTCCACCGTGGTTGGAAGATCAGAAGAAAGCAGTTTGGAGCAGTGAAACGTAGGATCGTGGTGTGAGGGCCTGAAGAGCCCTTGTTTCTGCAGAAATCTCTTTTTCTCCAAGGTCCGGAGGAAGCCCCCTGCAGCAGAAGGTGGCAGGTCGCGGGGGCAGTGGCTGGATGTCCCCACCAGCAGGTAGGTAGGTCCCGTGCCAGCCGAGTTGCCCCGTCCCTGGACAGCCGTTGGCAGAAGGCGCTGCACGTGCTCCGCGTTCCCCGAGTCACCGCGCGGGACCTAGAGGAACGGCTTGAAAGAACAAGTCAAACCGTTGCCACTTCAAAACTCCTCTCAGAATTGGTGCCAGGACTCCAACAGACTGATGCTCCTTTATTCTCCTTTTAATTAATTCCTTTGCCTCCAGTGAATTTCCATCTTTTACTCCTGCTGCAATCAAAGGCCTGCGAGCAGCCGGGCTCGCATTAGGAACAGACCCATCCAACCTTGTTTTAATCTCCTGTATCACTTACTCGCCTTTCCCCCTGCCCTGCCACGCTGCAGCTGAAGCACATATGCCAAGAGATGACTCGCTGAAGGAGAGACGGGACGCGCGAGAACCCCTGGAGTTTGCTCTCCGCGGGTCTCCTTTGCTGGCAGCAAAGAGCTTGAGTCCAGATAAGCTTGCTCAGATGCACCCACGGGCAATTACGTGGTCACCTGAGAAGTGCCTGCTGATTTATGGCGTTATTAAAGGGTGACGGTGAGAGTAGAAAAGATTCGTAACATCTGCATCGAAAAGCCCGTCTCTGACCCTCACACCCCAGATACCAGCATATTAAATATCCAAGCCGGCACTGTCGCTTCGACGGAGATCCCAGCACATCTGGTAACACTTGGCCTGATGCTGAAGGCCCTGGACAGGGTGTAATTAAACGTAATTCACTCCTTGCCCTGCTGCGGACTCAAAGAGGCTGTTCCAGGTTGCAGGGCGGTCTTCGGAGGAGCCTCGTGGAAAAGGAACACGCAACCCAGGTCATTTTGAAGAGGAAGACCTGCTTTGCTGGGGGATGAGGTGTGTGTTGGGGGAAAACAGTCATCTCCAGGGGGAAAAAGAGCCAGGGATGGAGTTTTCATGCTTGGTGGAAGCTAAGCCTGACACTCCAACAGCTCTATCTACTTGCAGCTCCGAAACAGCCCCCACGGCTCATAGGTCACTTCCCATGTCCTGCACTAGTGTGGCAGCATTGGCTGCCCTTGGATAGGCTGCTGGATCTCCTCTTTCCCTTGCCCTCTGAGGACTGTGGAGGTCCAGAGTGATGCAGTTGGCTCGGGTGGTGGGAGGCTGCGTTGCTGGAGCAGCACAGTGTTCTTCTCTTTCCCTTGAGATATGTTATTTGTGGTTCTGGCTGCTGGTCCTCCTGGCTGGGGGTTCTCCTCCTTAGAAGAGAACATAGCTGGAAAGGAAAGGTACAGAGTGGGCTGATCGAGAAGGTTTGTGGTGCTACACCTTGGCGGGGTGGCCTGGATGTGGTTTTGCACAGAACCTGTGTGCAGTAGGGTTGAAGAGCAGTGTGGGATCCGAGAGCAAATGCAGCCTCTGATCCTCCAAGCCTTCCCAGCTGGAGGACATCTCCCCTTTCAGACGCTGGTTGGCACGAATCGATGGGACACCCTTGGCTTTGGCGGAAGGATGCTGCTTTGCAGCAGTGGGGTTCCCAACTTGAAATTACCTCTCTGCCTGCAGAGTTGCCTTGTTTTGGGCAAATGCTGGTTTTTAGGTACAAGGGGGAGAAACCTACCGGTGGAAGCATCTCTGATGGGCACGGTCGCTTGCTGGAAGCCTGTGCTGTGCCCAGCTCACAGCCCCTGCTTTGTGCTGGGCTGCAAATGAGCAGAGAGTGGAGGTTGCACATGTTTTCAGAGTCCAGGGGAGAGCTGGCAGTGGTGGGGATAAAAGCAACATATGTCTGCCTGAGTAAATGGAGCAATGCAGGCCAGATGGCTGGAAATACGAACAACTGTTTAATGATTTCTAAACTCGTTGCTCTCTGGAGCAAGATTATGGGCACTTGCGATCTTTCCCTCTCTGCTCAATTTGCCTCCTGTGTTGGCTGCATTACTCCTGGCCGTGGGGAGAGCTCTTAATGTTGTTTGTGACCTTCGGAAATTTGTGAAATTATTCTCTGGGGTATAAACGTTGAGCGTCTTTCAGTGATTTGTGACGATGACCCCTCCGTCCCAGGGAGGCAGGGCTTTGGAAGTGCCTTTGTGGTGGTCCCAGTCCCAGAGATGTTACGAGGTCTGCACGGCCCAGCAGTAGTCGGGGTAGGTCCTGGGGCAGGCTGGTCACTCAGTCTGATTCTCACTGACCTGGCTGGACCAGCTTGAAAAGAGGCATATCTGTGCCAAACACCAGTAAAGTCACTGTCAGCTCCATGGAGCAGAGCATGAGTAGATCCACGGGACAAGCACACGCTGTTCCAGCCACTGAACTTGGGCAGAGCCAGGTCTGATTTGTACCAGCTCTCCTCTGGCTCCTGTCAAACCAGCAGAGAAGCTGAGCTCAGACCAATTGTGTTTTACAATCATCCTTCCTGAGAGAGAATTTGGAACCCAGGTTCTACAAGGTCCCACCCTCCTCCTGGCAGTGGCTGAGCCATGGGATGCATGGGGCAAAGGAGGAGGGAGGATGCATTTGAAGGGCTTTGGGGATGAAGGTGGCTTTGAGCAACCTGGTCTAGTGGGAGGGGGGTTGGAACGAGATGATCTTTAAGGTCGCTTCCAACCCAAACCAGTCTGTGATTCTATGAAGGTTAAGGTGCCTGAAATGCTCCTAGAGACGGGTCCTCAGGATGGTTTTCTGGTGGTTACCCACTGCTACATTGTCGTCCCTGGAAGCTGGGAAGGAATCAGAGAAGCTGGGAGGACCCTTCTGTCCCGAGTTTTCTCCAGGTGTCCTGATCTTCCCCATACTACATCTCTATGGCCAACTGTCTCGTCTTTGTTACAGGGATGCTAGGAGGTGGTGAGTGCAGCAGAATGAATTAGTGCAGGAGGTGGATGGGGTGGTGTTGCTGCAGGCTCAGGGCATGATCAGGGTGGTGGTGTGAGGAACAGGGCCAGGCTGGAGCCTGTGTCCTCTGGTCCACCCTGGCATTCCACCTCTTGCGAGGTTAACAGCTGATTTTCTCCCCGAGTTTCCAAGAAGATCTGGAAGTGCCAAAATAAAACACTGACCATGCAATATTGCTGGCCAGGAGAGGAGAGGCTTGCAGCTTGGAGGAGTTGTGCTCTGCTGTTGCCACCAGCCAACCTCCCAGACCTGGGAGGCTGGCATTGTGCAAATGACCCCAAATCACACCTTTCTGAGTGTCCCTGGTACTCGGAGGAGCTGCTTTGTGTGGGTGATTGATCTCCTCTCCAGAAAAGCTCCTCTCATTGGGAAGACACGAATACAAGCCCTTTGCAGGTCCGCGGGGAATTCAAGATTTTATTTGTTGTGGTCAGAAGTCTGATTTTTTTCAAAGAAAGTGACAATCTTCCCAGGGAAATCTGGGGTTTGCTTGGTGTTGGCGTTTCAAAACCAGGGGGGTTTTGAGCAGAAAATGGACATTTGTGTTTCGGGGCCAAGGCTGATCTCTTTACTACTTCAGAACCTCATACTCAGCTGTCGAGGTTCTCTGTGGACAGCTGTAAAAGTAGATATTGTTATATTTTCCCTAAAATATCTGTAGTTTTGCACCAGAAGAATTGCGTTCAGGGCGATTCCGTGCTCTCTCCAGGGACAGATCCTGCTGAGCACAATGCAGGTTGCAGGTTTTGAAGTTACTTTCTTTCCTTGCTCAATGGGAGGAAAAAAACCAAACCAAACCCCAACTTGTGTATAAAGCCCGTTTTGAGGAAAAGGAGTTGTGAATAAAAAAAAAACAAATTCAAGTTAATTCTTCTTTTCCAAGCACAGCTCCATTCAGTGTTTTCAAAGTCAAGGGATCTGGAGATAGTGTCGATGTTTTTTTGGTAACAAGTACAAACTATAGCAGCTTTTAAGACTTCAGAAGCTGTTTCTGATTAGTATCTTTTCTTTTGACAACTTTTTTTTTTTCTCTTTTCAGAAGAAAAAAAAAAAAAAAGAGGAGGAAAGGGCTTTTTGTAACACAGTTGGGCTAGAGATGGAGAAAAATCTGTTTGAAATATGCAGGGACCTGAAAGAAAATCTTGAGTGAATAATAAGTTTAACTGACCTTAAAATATCGCATTGCCATGAGGGATTTGAGAGTAATACTTCAAATGGATTTTTGATGAGCCTCTCCAGGCTGTGGGGAATTGAATATTTTACCCGACACGTTTTCTGATCTAAATTTTCACAATAAGTCAGAAAACCCATTCCGAAATGACTAAAGAAGTTTGTGTTTTGGTTTTGGTTTACTTTAAAGCTACAGCCGTGCAGGGAAAAATCAATTTACGGGAAGGTGGCTTTTCAGAAATGGCTTGGGTTTTTTTCACCTCAATGTTAAGTTTCATTCTAAAGCAGAACTTGCCCTGGCCCCACGTAGCATCCTCAGCTGGTGCCGGCCGGCACAGTGGGACCCGTGACTATTTTTACAGGTTTTTACTATTTTTACTATTCGGTGTGTGTGTGAGTGTGGGTGTAGCTATGCTGGGGGATATAAGACCTGTGGATTCAGGTGGCTTGGGAGCTGGCCAAGGGACACCAGTGGACCAGTGTGCTGGTGCTGGTGAGCCATGGGCTGATCTGGACCACCGTGGTTATTCAGCAGCACCCAGGAGTTCAGCACTTCTCTGCGTGCTGCTCTACGAGCTGGTCCATCACCTGCTGAGAGCCTTGGTGCTACCAGTGCTTTAAATACAGCCTGTGGTACTGGTCACGGCACTGGTGTGGGCTTGGCTCCGTATGTCCCCAGGCTCTGCACCCTAAACTTGCCATCCAGACCTCCACTGTGGACCTTGCACAGCCCCAGGCAGCTCCCCGCTGTGAGCTGAGTCCTCAGGAGCAGCTGCCAGGGCTGTGGGGATCGATCTGTCCGTCCAGCCACGCTCTCCCATCCATCATCCCCCCGCCCATCCATCATCACCCAGAGCCCGACGTGTCTCGTTAAGGATGCTAACGCCGCGATGCTGGAGGAGAGGAGGAATAGATTCCACGTCCCAGTTGGTGGAATTCCTGCTTTCCTTCTCAGCCAGGTATACCAAACTGCTCCCAGTGCTGTGGGTGGGTGAGGGTCCGTGTGGTCGTGGGAGCCCGTGGGAACAGTTCTTGCTTTTTTATGACTCCAGGCAGCTGTAGCTCCCACATAATGCAGTGAGGGTCTGACTCCCTTTGGACCAAGGGAGTTTTGTGCTGCAGCACTTGGCCTGCAGCTCCTTAATGGAGGTGGCCGAGGTGGCTGCCAGCCTGTCTGCTGCTGGTGCCTCAGAGGAACAATGAGCTGGGTTCAGAGGATGAGCTGGATTCAGAGAATGAGCTGTGTTCTCACCTTTCCCAGGAGTTACTGTGTGTCTGGCTGCTGCTCAGGGGAGTCTTTCTCCTTCCTCTGAAATGCTGGCCACCCCGATATGTGGGACTGGTCTCAGTCCCAGGCAGCCTTGGTCTCTGCTGCCACAGAATCCCTTGCTGTGTCTTGCTTCTTCCCTGCTCTGCCAGGCTCTGAGGTGGGAGAGCCTCTGGTACTTATGGAATCATTCTACTGCTGATAAATTTAGAAGGAAAACCTACAGGCTTTGAGTAAAGATCTGAAGGCTCAGGGGACATGCACAGGGCACCCTGTCCTGAGGGACTCCCGTCCTGTGAGGCTGGGGGGCTGCCTGTGCTCCTTGCCCTAAATCAAGCCCCGGGGACGCGGGGCAGCTTGGGAATCGGTGGCTTTTGGAGGAGCGGTGTCATTTACACCCCCAGGGTCCCACTCCCACAGCAAAATGCAGCTTGAGCATTTCCTCCTGCCCCCCTGCAGCGGTCTCGGCACTCAGACGTGGTGGCCTTGGACTCTTATAAAAGCAGGGCAGGGTCCCAGGCAGCTTCCCTGGGCCAGCCCCTGGCTACCCAAATACAACGCTACTGAGCAGGACCCGAGGAGCCTGAAGCTCAGCGGAGCCGGTGTGGACAGGGCTGGGGTGGATGGAGCTGCTGGGCTTGGGCTGTGCTGGAGTTGCCATGCCCGGAGCCAAGGGCAGCAGTCGGGGTCCCAGGTGCTGCTCGGCCACAGCTTTTCACGGAAAAGTGCAAACTTCCCATTTCTAATCCTCGTCCTCCATCAAATCTGGCTGGAATTGGCCGGTGGGATCAGACGTGGCTGGGGGAAGACGGGCAGACAGCTGGGTGGACAGGCAGGCAGACAGTGTGATTGCTTAAGCCACATTTCCTTAGGAAGCTGGGCTAAAAATAATCAAAATCCAGTCCTTTCCCACAAGCAGCTCCAGTCGCCACAAACTGATGCTTTTCCAGTGAAGAAATGTTTTGTTAGAGAATTCCCAGTTGTTCCTGCTGGATGGAGGGAAGGAGGGAGAACCCGTGATGGGGTGAGAGACCCGGACGTGCCAGGCTGCGGCTGGAGCCCGGGGCTCATCCAGCGCGGGTGATGGGGAGCTGGGAGCTGCCAACAGCTCAGCCCGGGCACAGGGCTGGAGAAACCCCCCTATCACAGAATTGTCCCGGTTGGGAGAGACCTTCCAGATCATCAAGTCCAACCGTTCCCCCAGCACTAACTAACCCGTGCCCCTCAGCACCACATCTCCACGGCTTCGAAACCCCTCCAGGGACATCCTCTGAGCCTTCCCCACCCCTCCACAGCCCCTGTCTCTAGAGCTGGAGCGACAGCTTTGTTTTCTCGCAGCAAAGTGCGTAATCCACCCACGTCTCCCTCCTCGGTGGGGGGATTTCCTTCGCCTGGGGACCAGCTGAGCCGCAGAGTGAGGGTGGGACGGGGGGACGAGCTGCCGCCCCGCTGGGTACCCAGCAGCAGCCCCAGCAGCCCGAAGCCTCGTTGTCTGGACTTGGCTGGATTTCTGAGGCTTCTCCCTTATCTGTGGAGGGAAGGGTTATTATCTCCCCCGGGATGGGCTGCAGCCTGGGGAGGGGAGTCCTGCACGTGCAGGGAAACGGCTGAGCAAGTTCTCAGGGAGAAGAACCGTTTGGCAGCCACTGCAGAGCTGCGGGTCAGGGGCTCCTCTCCCAGTTTCCTTTGCCCAGCTCCTGCCAGTTTCAGCAGCTGCCGCAGGGTGGGATGGCACGGAGCAGCTCAGCCTACGCGAGCGGCCGTGGCTCTCGTCGCTGTCGTGCTCCGGGGCAAAGCTCGGCCCTGCTCTTTGCCAGGAAACGTTGGTTCTTGGGGTTTTTTTTTTCTGATAGGAAACTGAAAAAGAGCTAAATTTGTTTCCCATCTTCCCCCAGGCTGGGTTACAAATTTGACACAGATGGGGAACTTTTTTTTTTTTTTCTTGTGGAAAACTGGATGCATTTTCCATCGCAGCGAGAGCAGCGTGACAACCCCCGACCCGAGACAAGCACCAAACAAACATTGTGTTTCTGTTTGCCGCTGTGGATGGAGGCGGGGATGGCGGCCGGGCTCCTCCAGCTCCGCGCTGTCGTGAGCTGTAGCGCACGGGGCACGTGCTTCGCGGAGAGCTGGGAGCTGCTCCACGTGAGCTCCAGCCTGGTGCAGAGATGGTGACCGTGACAAGGGTGGGGTTTAAGTCAAAGTTTCCCACGAAGCCAGGGAGGGAGGGTGCAAACTGCAGCACCGATGCAGAAACTGGGGGGACATGGGGGTTTGGGCTGATGGGTGCTGTCAAGACCTCCATGCTGGGGGAGGGAGAGACAAGGGGATGGTTTCCTTTTCCTCAGGGGCTTTTGGGCACCCTCTGGGCTTTGCTGTCCATCCACAGGGTGAAAACTTTCTCCTTTGAGATGCAGTTATGGCTCCCTCACCCTGCTCAGCCAGGGAAGGTGGCGAGGAAAAATGCTGGGCAGCCCTGGCTCCATCCCTGCATCCCTGGCTTCATCCTTGTGTCCTAGCAGGCAGCTCTCTCAAGGGCTCGGGAGGCACCATCACCTTCAGGTGGGGGTTACCTGGGGGTAACCTGCTGCTCTGCAGCACTGCTGCCCATTCCCTGCCCTCGGGCAGCCCGCAGGCAGCTCAGCCATCCCTCCTGCCAGGGCCAGCCGGGCAGCAGCCCAGCAATCGCCCGCTGGAGCTGTCAAAGGCATCCCAGCGGCGCTGGGGAGATGGCAGTGGCCGGATCCTGCCCACGACCCGTCTGCAGCTGGGGACCTGGGGGGGGTCCGCGATCGCGGCATCGCTGCCTCAGCACTTTTCTGCCCCTCCTGCCTGCCTGCAGCTGCGGCATCGCTGCCGGCCTGTCCTCCCCTCCTGCCCCACACCTCCGGGGGGGCCGGGACCCTGCGCCTGCGGGACATCTGCTCCTTGCTCCGAGCCCCACCGAAGGTCCCTGCATGCCAGCCAAGGGCTGATGCTGCAGATGCTGCTGCTGCTCATCTGCCAGAGATCGAACCTGGCCCAGGCACCTGCCAAGGTTTGTCTAAACTCAGGTAATTGCACCAATATGGTGCTTTCCCTCCCTCGGGCCAAACCCTACGGCTCAAGCATCACGTTGGGCTGTTTGTTGAAGCTGCTGCTTGCTCGGAGCAGAGCTGGGCTGGTCCAGCACCACGCGGCGAGGGCAGGATTGGCACTGCTGGCTCTAATCCCCCCTCCTGTTCCCCCTCCTGTCCCCCCCTCGCTACGGGCAGCCTGGAGCACCCTCCTGCTCAGACCCTGGTGCCAGCAACCACTGCTGGTGATGGGTTTGGGATGGAGGAAGAGCGGGGGGAGCTGGGGCAATGTGAGGCACCAGCTCAGTTCTGCTTTGGAGGAGCAGAGCATCCCATAGTATCCCATCCACGGGGGGATTGAGGTGCACAGTCACCGGTGATCTCGGTGAGCATTAGCTTCCCAAACACCTTTTGTGGAACCAGCCAAGAGAGCTTAAAAGTGTCACTGGAAACTGTGCTGATAGATCCCCACGGCTTCGTCGCAGACCTCAGACTTGGCTCCAGCTCACGAGCGAGGACTGATTTATGTTTTCTTAGGTAGAAATGAGACAGTTCTGGACTCGTTTCAGAATGACTCGTGGTTAGTTTGAAGCTGCAGCTTCGAGCAGGACTCGGTGCTTGATGGGCAGGGGAGAGCCAGACTGGGAAAGCATTTTTGCAGAAGCCTCCACAAAGTGGACTCGCCACGGGTGTGATGGGCACGCAAGGATGGGATAAGAGTTACTCTGATAGCAGGGGTCGGGCTCTCACCTCACTCGGAGCATCTTTGATTTCCAGCCAGTCACATCCAACCGTTACAGTTTTAAGCTGGATGTGGAAGGAGCTGTGGGCGAGAGGATTACGTTAGAAACGGCTTTGGTTGAAGCAGCTGAGTTTGCTTGGTTTAAAATACAGACTGTGTGCTGAGCTTTGCTTGGTTTACCTGTGGGAGTAGGACCTGGGGTCCTCACTCAGGGAGCTGCAGGGAGAACCCCGGCAGCATTGTGCTGAGCGTGCTCCTGGCTCATCTTCTCCCAAAGCCACCCCAGGAGAGTGAGAGGAATCTCAGCTCTTGCCCTGGGCTCAGACCCCTTTTCTCCAGCCCTGGTTGGGTCTGTGTGCCTGGGGCAGGGGAGCTGAGCATTCCAGGGCCACTCCAGGGAGGGAGCTTTTCTTAATTCCTTCTCCCAGTAACGTTTTCCACCAGTCTGGAGCCCAGGCCAGCTCTCCCTTCTCCCTGGCCCCCCTTATTCACAGGGGGAACCCAATGCGTGGTGCAGCGATTGGATGCACTGGTTCAGAGAGAACTTCTGGTGGGTTTATGTGTCAGACCGCGGGGGTTTATGACCAATTCATGACTCTAAAATGCATTAATTGCTTTCTAAAGAGGATCTGACCCTTGGCATTGCCAGCAGGACCTGGTGGCCCTGGCGCATGGCTTCTGACCCCAGCTCTGGTCCAGGAACCAGAAAATGCAAAGTTCCCATTTTTGTCTGTTTAAAAAATGAGAAAAAGTTTAAAAAAAAACCAAACCAACTTGAAAATTTTGGAATGAGTTCTGTTAAAATTTGTGAAGCTGGGGGATCTCTTTGCTTCCCTGAAAGCTGCTTGGGGGGGAGGGGGGTCCCCCTTCCTCAGCCCCCAGCCAGGTGGGCTGGCTGTGCAGGAGGAGTGGATGGAGGGTGGGGAAGAGCACAGCAAAGGGCTCTCTCGTCCCCAGAGCCCACGTTGGAGGGGGACACCCAGCCCCGTCGGGGGTGGCCTCGGAGCCACCATCTGCAGAGCCCGGCAGCCCCTTCCCCATGGCGCTGCGAGGGTCCGGGCTGGGGCTGGGCGAGGCGGCGGGGGCCAGCCCCATACCGAGATCAAATAAACACAAATACACTGAAATTATTCATGGCTCTGGGGACTCGTCTCGAGGCCTCGTCAGCATCTGCTAATCAAATCAAAGCAGCTGTCAATTGGCCGGCCAGCGGGAAGGTCTCGCTCTGGCAGACATGTGTGGAGTCCTCTTTCCTCCCTCCTTCGCCCCGGCTCCCGCTGCTCCCGCACCTGCGACGGGGCTGCCACCGGGGTGGGTGACGTGGGGCTGGGCAGGGCTGCCAGGGATGCCCCTCAACCCCATCACGAAGGATACCCAAGGACCCATCACCCCGGCGGGCAGCGCGGGTCCTGCCGCCAGCTCCGCACCGTGGCTAATTGGTCTGGGCTAATTAGCTGCGGGGTTGTGGCTCAGGCCAGC
>WTSP01027451.1:28370-65767 GCA_025331215.1 Actenoides lindsayi | reverse complement strand
AAAAAAAAAGAAAGAAAAAAAGAAGAAAAAAAAGGAAAAAAAAAAGGAAAAAAAAAAGGAGAAAAAAAAAGGAGAAAAAAAAGGAGAAAAAAAAGGAGAAAAAAAAAGGAGAAAAAAAAGGAGAAAAAAAGGAGAAAAAAAAGGAGAAATAAAAGGAGAAAAAAAAGGAGAAAAAAAAAGGAGAAAAAAAAAGGAGAAAAGGAAAGAGATTTATTTATTTTTTTAAATCCATATTTTGAGTATCTTAAATGCAAAAGGACACCTAAGTAGTAGAGAAGTCACCCTCATGAAGCAGTGTGGCTCTTTCATTGCTCAGGACAATACAGAGTTACTGCACTCAGTTATACCTGACTGGTGCAGAGCTATAAAGTCCTCACTGAATTCTTCAAGAACAGGGTAGAAAAGTAATTCCAGCAAAATCTCTGCAAATCAAAGGCGATGCTGAAAGAACAGAGCCATGTCTCATGTAGAAGCTCTACTTTAAATCAAGGCTGAAGAATTTTTTTCGCACACACTCCCCTAAAAACAGGCCACTTCCTCCAGTGATCTTACAAGAGTCAACTGCCACCCCAGCCCTCGGTCACCTGAGAGGAAACATCTACCACATAATCAACAATGATGTGCTGCAGGCACATCTGAGAAGACAGATGGGGTTTCAGTGAGGTAAAAGGGAACTGTTCTTCCCCTGGTGTATAGATGGTAGGTCAGTTCAACCTCAAAAGTAAAACATCTTGACTTTGTTCAAAGGAAGTGCAGTGAGCAGAGAAAACAGGCTACAAATGAAAGAAAAAGGGCAACTTCTTGGGAAGCTCAGAGGTTTGCTATAGTCCAGCCTCCCTGAGCCACATCGGGAACATACAGATGACAGCCCACCAGGCTGGTACAACCCTGATGCCTGTGTAATAGCTGGGAAGGAGTCCTCTGCCACACCACAGCTTTTACTGACACAGTAAAAGGGGAGGGAGTTCAGCTGTACTTGCCCCAAAGTTCATGCATTGTCCTAAGACTAGAACTGCCATTCCCAGCTCTACTCTCTCCTTGCCAATCCCCCTCTTCTGATTTTATTTCCGCTGCCTTCTGCATACCACCACCTTCCTCCTGTACTCCATCCTATGGGTAATCCGACCACACTTGTCATCTTCAGTGTTTCCAAACCTACTTCCACTTCTCCCTTCGTTCTTCTCCAGCTCCCACTACACTCAAACCCATTGGAGACCCAGTCCCACCTCAGTGGCCCTCTTGTCCTACTCTGCCCCTTCCCCAAACCAGACGACCTTGAGTAAGGTTTTGTTTTCCTTCTCAAAGAGGCTTCAGTAAAGGGCTGTCTAATCCAGCAGACTTGATACTTACTCTTCCCTTTACTAGGCAAGATCTGCACATGGGAAAACTGAGGATGTACATTCAGGGGAGCTGAAGGAACCTGGGACACACAAAGCTTAACTTCAGCAGAACACTGTGGGGCAGGCCAGCAAGTGGAGAGCGATACCGTAAGCACGCTGATAGTCTTGGACACTTTTCTTTGGCAGGTAAATTCCCTTCATTAGTCAACTTGTTTGTCCCACGAAGAGCATCAAAGGAATGCTGTGCTGTTTGAAGAGAGGCACTGAACGTGTGTAATGGAAAAAGAGACATCCCTTAAACGAGAGAAATGCAGGCAGCTTGAACAAATTAGAGTTGGAAAGAGTGAAGGATTCCCTAGATGTCTCGATGGTCATTGGTTATTAAAGTAATACACTGACAACCACTTACAGAAAAAGTGCTGGACTAGGTCCTTGCAAGGCAGGCCTTAGAACCAAGGTTTTGAAAATACACCTACAGTAGCATTTGTCTAAAAGTGAGGCAAAACCACTGCTGAGGAACAGTGCATTACCACTGAAATCACAGACGTGCACACTACGATGCTTCTTAGCCACCAGGACACAGAGGAAGCAGCAACATGTTCAGTCCCTGCAGGAGGACAGAGATCAGGGGGGCTGGAAAATCCAGCAGGAAAACGGGCCGAGTTCTGCAGCGAGACTTCTCTTTGCCACCCACATCACACTCTCTCCAAACCAAGGACCCTTGCAGTTCTCAGGAGCAATGAGATGTCACAAGTCTCGGGGAAATTTGGGGTGGATGCAGCTTCATTATTAAAATGTCCCATCAAACTCACAGTTCCCACAGCCACGGCTAAGGCTGGACCTACACTTCATGATCCAAGCAGTAAATGGCAGTTGTACCTGAGCTTCAGCACCTTAACAGAGCTTCTACAGGGCAGGTAAAGAAAGAATTCATCAAAACACACCTAGTTTCTTGTCAGCACAGTGACCTGCTCACAGAGCCTGCAGAAAGGTATTCTCATGGCATGAATATAGTCCTTCTTCCTAGAGCAGGCAGCCTCCTTTGGGAACTTTATTTTGGCACACCAGCACCACCAGAACATACACTGTTAACTTCTGTATCAACACTCCACACAGAAGATTTCAAAGTCCAACCAAGATGCTTCTTTTCCTTGTTGTCTTTTCACACCTGGCCTGATTTTTGTAAGTGCTCATGGAAAAAGTGAATAAAACAAAGCAACAGAAGAGCTAGGTAATCCAGCAGCCTCTTGAAATAAATGACGTAACAATTTGCATTGCACTCCAGCACACACGTATCTTGCTTTGACTTAAAAAAAAAATAAATAATCACTTTCTTAGTCAAGGAAACAGGAAAAAAAGCTCAGTCAAGGCTACAATTCAAGACATTTCAACTATCTTGTAAGCATATTGCTTGCCAATGGCTTCAAGTCAAACTACAGCAGTATTTTAAACTCCCATGGAAAATATGCCTGCGTTAAAACTCAGTAAAAGAAACTTAAAACATCCTGACAGCATGTGGCCGTGCATGAGATCACTGTGAAAAGCTGCAGCATTTTCTTCAGGTCTTTATTTTCGTTTCCTGGGAAGTTTGAAAGCATAGTCAGCAGCTTATACCCAAAGTCTAGATGTCAAGAAAGCACAGACTGGAGTAAGTCCAGGAGTTGCATTAGCTCACAATATGCAGTAAAGTAACAAAATCTTGTCCAAGATTTGGAGCACTAGGATGATATGTAATAAAGGCTGAACAAAACTAGAGGTTTGCTCCTAGAAGAGGACACTATGTAGGGATTTCACTTGGAAAGCGTAATTTCCTTTTTATAGTAAAAGTCTCTGTTTCATCCCTCAAGGGCATCTGTGTGAAAGTACAGTTTGGCATATGTAAGCTCTCAAATAGTTGCTTTTTATTTTTGAGCTTTCTGTTTGCCTAGAATTATCTGTATTTCTTGCAAGTCATTACAAGGAACAGGGTGAGAGCAACCAGTTTCTGATAATTCAAGGGTCCCTGGGAGTGTCAAAACCATCTACATAGAAACCAGATTTTACAAAGGATTCACAGGAATGAAAGTTTGTTTGATTGGGTGGGGTTTTTTTAAAGATTTTTCTCGTATATTGACTAGAAGAAAATTTTCTGTTAGAATAAACACACAATTGGAGATTGAGAGTCTTATTCACCTATCCTATCATTGTCCTCTAATCAGGAAGCAAAGTAAAGCAGAAGGCAGGCAGCCAGTAAGTAATCTTGAAAAGTGACTTCCAAACACAGAAAGGCAGGGAATAGAAAGGAGAAGACTAAGGGATGGCAAGGTGGATCAACACCAGGAATGCCAGAAATCTACATCAGTGCAGACCACTGCCTTGTTTTATTTCAAAAGTCAAGTATTTGGTTCTCTATGTTCGTGACAAACAGTTAGTTGTGGTGGCTTTTGTTCTAATAGGAGAAGCATGCCATTGAGGGTGTTCCATAACAGGAACATCCAGTAATATACACTTTTAAATACTGGAACAAATTTATTTCATCCTGCCCTTGAAAAATAAAACTTATATTTTATTTCTATTTCCTTATCTACAGGCTTAACTGCTCTTATTCATTGACTTTTTTAACTTCACATCTTAGATTATGAAGAAAATAAAGTGTGGGCCACATACAGTTTCAAGCTTAGAGATTGCAGCAGGACTTTGACTTCCTTTCAGTTACCCTTAAGAAATAGGGTTTGGAAAATAAGATGGTAAGAACAACTCAGAAGAGATTTTGGGTCCCTTGTGTCAGAATAATATATAGTTATAACCAAGTCCGACTACTGGAATCGCTACAAATACCTTTTTTTTCCCCACTGTCCATTTTTAATCCCATCAAGTGTTACACCAGTTTATTTATTTTCCCTCCTTCCAAGCACTTGTTGCGTTACT
The DNA here is from genome assembly GCA_025331215.1 of Actenoides lindsayi. Taxonomy (NCBI): domain Eukaryota; kingdom Metazoa; phylum Chordata; class Aves; order Coraciiformes; family Alcedinidae; genus Actenoides; species Actenoides lindsayi. The sequence continues at coordinate 61,520 of WTSP01027451.1, read as the reverse complement.
GCATCAGGAGGAATCCTATGAATACTCTTATTCCAGCTTTGTAGAGCATGCTGGCTACCTCTACCATAAATAAAAGCTCCTTATACCATGCACAGCCAATATACAAACAAAGCCTGCATCTGTTAGAATCACACTCCATTAAACTCCAGTGAGATTACAGATTTTTTCTAACTTTTTCAGCATTCAAATAGAATTTTTGATGCATAGTGCTGCTACTCCTTTTTGGTCAACTGTTAATACATTAGTTTTACCTTCTAATTTTAGCTTTGCTGTAAACTTGCTACGCAGAGTCTATACTCAAGGCATCTAATGCCTCAAGACCACTCTTAGGGTAACTTGGTGTCCAGCTTAGGTTTTGAGGAAATCTCCCAAAATACATAAGACAGGTTACTAAAGCAGTGATGCTGCTCCTAAAGTGGTAGTGGTGGAGGGCATTCACAACTAAGTACAGGTAATTTCTTGAAAAATTTGAGAGCAGAACACAAAAATCTTGGCTCCAATACTAGCCATGTGACCGAAGACTAAACAATCCCAGCTCCCTCAGCCTCTCCTCATAAGGGGTGTTCTCCAATCCCCTCACCAGCTTCGCTGCCCTTCTCTGAACTCGCCCCAGCACCTCAATGTCTTTCTTATACCACAGCACCCAAAACTGAACCCAGTGCTCAACCTGCGGCCTCACCAGTGCTGAGTACAGGGGCACCATCACTGCCCTGCTCCTGCTGGCCACACTACGTCTGATACAGGCCAGGATGCCATTGGCCTTCTTGGCCACACTGCTGGCCCATGTTCAGCTGGATGTCAACCAACACCCCCAGGTCCTTTTCTGCCGGGCAGCTTTCCAGCCATTCATCCCCAAGCCTCTAGTGCTGCCGAGGGTTCTTGAGACCAAAGTGCAGGACCCAGCATTTGGTCTTGTTAAACCTCAGCCCATTGATCCAGCCTGTCCAGATCTCTCTTGTAGAGCCCTCCTACCCTCAAGCAGATCAACACTGCCTCTTCATTTCATGTCATCTGTAAACTTCCTGAGTGTGCACTCCATCCCCTCATCCAAATCATTGATAAAGATGTTAAACAGGACCAGCCTCAGTACTGAGTCCTGGGGAACACCAGAGCAAGGATCATAGAGGATGCTGCAGACCCTCCCTCAATATATCCTACTTGCTGCTAAACAGCTCCCAATACATGATGACTTTTTTCTAATTGTGAGTTCAACAGGTTGGAGGAAGCTGTCTTCTAGCAGACAAATGCTAGCACAGCTACACCCCTTTTCCTGGCAAATAATTTATCTAAATTAGATTAAGCTTTTCTGACCCCCTTCACCTACCCAGAGCTTGGGCTAAATGCAAGGGTTACCTACAGCCCCCAGGGTACTAACAGAACACAGCTGAGTAAACAGCTCTACCCTCTTAAGCCCTCACAGCAGTGGGACTCAAGAAAAAAGAACAGGCTGGTTCCAGGAACTCCAGACACCACTCAAACAGCATCAATCGTTTTGAGCATTATAATTGATACTGGAAGGCAGCTTTGCATGATAAAGCCAGATACCACGTTAAAAGCAACTGTTAATAGATACAGAGGTCAACCTACAGGGCATTTGGACAGACAGACCATTAAAAAGAACTAAGAAGTCAGACAAGCAAGTTAGAAGAGAATGACTTTGACTTTTAACATGTTTAATCTGACATTGCTTTGACTACAATATGCTATTGCTATAGTTCACTATATTCAACTACAATATGCTATTGCTATAGTTAACTATATTCAACTACAATATACTATTGTACTGCTAGTACAGAAAAATAGTGAAAAGCTTTAGATAAACAGCATCAAATATTTTTCCTCTGAACTCCAAAGGACAGTCCAACACAGACTGACAGTACACCATCAGATGTGTATCAAGACCACGTTGATACAACATCCCAATTCATAGCTTAAAACCAGCACGTTGCCAGCTCTGTTAGCAGCACAAGTAAAGCATCTGTCATTCTGCAAAGCCTTGAAACTGTTTTGTGTTGGGTTTTTGTTTTGGTTTGCTTTTTGTTTCGTTGTGGAGTTTTTGGTTTTGTTTTTTTGTTTGTTTTGGGTTTTTTTTAATATTTCAATTCTGAATTTGATTTTTGCTTCAGGAATATAATGGCCTAATATTACTAGCATTCAGGGTTTCTTGTTAGGATAGATTTAATCTGATTTTGGAGGGAAATACTTTGTGCTATTTTTTAAATTAAAAAAAAAATAAACAAGAGGGTTGTTTTGTTTTTTTTTCTTTCTGCCATTGCCCTTACAACTATGAATTGACTACCAAGTAACTTAAGTTACCAGTGTAGGCAAGGGATGGAAAACAGTTGACAAAGAACACCTGAAAATAGATTTGCCTGATAAAGGCCCTTTAGCTAAACCCAACTAGTTGTCTACAAATGACTGATTTTGCAATATTGATTGTCAAGAAAACCTATAAAAATAAAACCTTCCAAAGAGAAGACAAAGCACTGAAATTTCCTAATTCCCCTGGATACCAAGAACACCCATGGTCATCAGGCACTGGTTTTATAGCTTCCCCCCTATTTGTAAACCCCTCATTTTTTCCTCCAGTAAAACCATTATCTTCTCACCCTCCCTCTCCACTGAAGGACTATTCCACACGTGGAGGGTGTAATGTTTAATATCAAATTTATCATAACAGCAAGCTCTTCTTTGACAGTTAAACGCACGTTTGACTAAACTGAGTAGTTTTTAATAACTTCTGCTTAACCTTGAAATCTGCTGCTTCTATTTCAGATCTGATGAAGTGCTGGTGTGCCTGCAAGCTTGCCTCATTTTTTCCCCCCTGTACCAGCTGGTCTAATAAATTACCTCTTCCCAAGAACCTCATGTTAGCTATGTCCTTAGATCATACACAGCAACGCACTATTATGTCACTTCAAACTTCTAGTAAATGCTGATGAAGAATATTTCTGGCTTAAGAAGCAATTTTAAAAGCCAGCCAAGCTACTACCTCGCATTATAAAGGTAGCCACATCTCACAGGTGAGAGGTTTTATGCAAGGAAAGGCTCACATATTAATTAATGAATAAATTAATACCTTCCAGGAAACACAAGCATTTTCTGTTAAACTGCTCTAAATGTAAAAAAACACCCCACAAACAACCAAACCAACCAAAAAAACCCCACCAAACCATCGACTGGGCATTTTAATCAATTCGAGGCGACTCCAGAGCTGATGGTTAGGTTCCTAAACTGCCTGCTACAGCCCATGAGCATAAAACAACCCCTTTGCAGGATTTAAATTTAAAAGCAACTTTTTCCACTTACTTTGAGAAAGGGAAGGAGGGAACAGGGAGGGACCAGTTTGTCGCAGATAAATTACCTCTTTTCAATCCATGGGTAAAAGGTCCTTTTTTTGTTTTGGTTTTGTTTTTTTTTTTTTTAAGGTCCGGCAGCTGGAGGCTTAACTCCCCTTTCAGACATGCCTTTATTTGGAAACAATGCAGGAGCAGGCAGGGCAGGGCTTTTTCATCAATGCTGCCTGGCCACATGCAAACTAAGGACATCTTGGCAAAACGAGCGGCAGCCCTGCGCAATCAATACAGCCATATGCTCCTCCAACCGTCCCCGTGCAAAAAAAATTACTATAGACCTGGAGTTTATGGTTTGAAACGGCAAATAAATAGACAAATAAAAGCCTTCTTTGTAATTACTTATTCATCATTAAGGGAAAACGAATTCTAGTCTCTTTTAGGCAGAGACTGGAGCTCCATAGATAGCATAGGATGGTTGGAAGGGACCTCTGGAGATCGTCGAGTCCAACCCCCCTGCCAAAGCAGGATCACCCAGGGCATGAAAATAGAAATCCTACAAAGCTTGAAGCTCACACAGCTATACCCTTTAGGACACTTCTTGCTGGTATCACAGTGCTATCTTCAGGATTGCGGCCTATTTGCTCTTGAGAGCAAGGACTGGCTCCTGATAAGAGGCCAGAGTCATATGAAATGCCCAGGCAGCACTGGTTATGAATGAGAGAGGGACAGGGAGCTCACTGAAGTGCTGACAAATGACTGGACATCAAGCTTCACGCCGGGCACTATCAACGTACCAGAAGGCAGGACTGAGGCACAGCTCACACCGTTAGCACTCTCCTGTTCACTGCTACACCTGCAAGGTGGCTCCTCGACACCACATCCCCCTTCTTCCCACAGACAGGGAGAAGATGCTGTTTTTACACAGCCGCTGACCATCCCACCTTGACAACAACAAACGGAACTAAAACCTGGGACCAGCCATCTTCCTGATGCTCCTTTCTCACAGGAGTCTCAGAAAAATCAGTGGCAGAAGAGATCGAGTCAGGAGACAAGACCCCAGGAATTTGAAGTTATAACCTGACATCCCATTTGCATTTCCTTTTCCCACCCCGCTTTCTCGCACATGAAGAAATGCTTCCAGATAGGAAAGTTATATTAGACATTTTTTTCCTTTTGGAAGACAAGACACTATCAAGATACATTCAGGTTTTCTTCCCCATCTTCTTCCTCTCAAGTATTGCCAAGGTCAGGTACAGAAATCATACAAAAAAGCATTTAAGTAAAGCAGAAATAGGAGGTATCTATTTGAAGGCATTTTCATCTTCCTCAGAAAAAGGACCTTTTTTCCATAAATTAACACTCAGTTTCTGCACAACGTTCAGCTTGGATTATCCCCTATACTCTTCCTGGAGAAGTGGCTCAGTGCTGTTGAGCTGAGGAAAAAATGTCCACTTCATTGCAGATACCTAGTACCAGTTCTGGGTGGACCATTAGCACCAAGTCAGTCCCTCATTTCCAACTTTTCCAGACCACAGTGTGAACAGAAACACCTGGATTCAATGACTGAAACCTATTGCATCCATCCTTAGATGGATGGTTGATTTGGCTATATCATTCCAGCGTAACAATGAGGCAACTGTGTGAGAAAGAAGGGGAAATACCTACTAAAAAACTTAATTTGCTAAGGAAAAGCCTGGATTTCAAACAAGGCTTGTCTTCACAGAGAGACCTGTGATGAAGGTCTGGCATCTGCTCTGTTGCTGTCTCCTGCACGGATGCAATCAACACAACTTTGTCTGCTCTCGTCCAGAAGACTCCTGACCTTTGTTTTCCATCGTGAAACACATCTTGCAAATGTGTGTTTTTATTTTTCCTGCCTGATCTCGGGTACAGAGGCCACACAGTGAAAGTATCTTTGGTAAGCTTAAAGTGGGAAGAGGTGGGTGGGGGAAAGACAGTTTCTGTGGCACGAGTCCCTTTGTAATAAAAGGACTCAAGACCGAGCAGGAAGTGTGAAAGAGTTTGTGGTTAATCATGCAAACTGCAAGAATAGGTAAGTGATAAATACACTTTCCTCTCAGTGGGCTCTGAAGGCCTCTGTCAAAAAGGCAGCTTGTGTTTTACACCCAAAAGCAGACACTGGCTCTTTAGTCACCTTACAACAAGGGCTGCTGATAGCTGAGGTTAGTAAGTGATTTTCCTTCTCTCAAAACTGCAGCACATCTGACTACACATTAGCCATTTCCCATCACACTCGTCCAGCTGGTGAGAGCTCTTGGGAGCATTATTTTTGATAAGGTGTATTTCAAAAGGTAAAGACTTCTTGCATTTTTACGGCCTTATAGCATCTCTGCTAGACTTCCTGACTGCTGGAGTTGCCTCTTACGAAGAATGATTTCAATTTCACTACAAGTTGGAACAATTTTCTAAGTCCTCCCTAACATACAAAGTCCTATTTAGCATATTTTGAGATTCACAGTTGTTTTCAGGCTTTTTGCTGGGATTTCAGAACTGCCTTATCTATGTTTACAGTGTTCACTGTTCCTTGCTCTGGCAATATAAAGGGGGTGATGAGCTGTGCCAGTTCCTTGACCAAAACAAATCACTAGTTTGGGTTGGTTTAGATTTTAACATTACACCACATCTAAAAAAAATTCCAAGTATTATTTTGCTTGTCTTCCTCCTACAGACTGCACTGTGAAAAGGGTCCTGTGTTACAGATCTTGATTCAAGTAACGCAGTAACACGTCCTTCCTGTTCACCTTTTCTATTTAAGAGAGGAAGAATGTATTAATTTGGAATGGAACAGTAACATTAATTTTGGCAAGATCCTAAAATTTAGGACTTTAACTACCCTGATACCAGGGTGGCTAGAATCCTGTTCGGCATTTTTGCCCATCATACCACTAAAGGGACATGTTTAAGGGATCTGCTTTGGCGTTTCAAATCAATACTGTGAAAAAAAGCTCAACAGGAAAACTAAGAGTACGCTGATCACCAACAAAAGGCAGACGTTTTTCAATGTTTCTGCCAAGTGGGACTAGAACTGTAACCTCTGTAGCTGTCTCCAACCCCATAGCAATTCTGAAAGCATTATAAAATACCGCTGTCTTCCAAAACAGAAATCAGATATTTTTCATAACTCTTCTGAGAGGAATACTCTCTTAAACCAAAGCAGTAATCCTCCAAACTGATTGCTACCTTGAGTATGTAAAGTTACTACGGTATTAGTATCCTCCATAATAAGTCTAACGAACATTAGAGATTGCATTTAACAACGGGCAAGTTTCAAGAGAGCCACCTCACGCTTCCCAGCCCAGCAGGGCACCTTATGGCAAGCAAGCAAGACAGAAACTGTGACCAATTCTGTAAGAAGAATAACCATAAAAGAAATGATCACCAACTCAGCTACTTGGAAGTGATTTATTTCCCCAGTAGCTGGATGTAAATACTACTTCTTCTTTAAACTGCTGGATTTTCAGTTCAGGGAATATATCAAGAGATTCAGAACCTGCATCCAATGCTGTTGCTCTCTCTGATTGTTGTACTGTGTAAAAACTATTGTGAGAGTACGTTCAGACTAGTTAGCCAAGAATTTTACCATCTCTATAATTAACTCTGGGGTCTGACATCATCACCCCCTCAAGGTTCTCTTAAAATTTTAATAGCCTGGTTTATGAATATTCATTTGCCAGCATTACACTTCCAGGGATTTATGAAAACCCAACGGCGTGTCAGTTCCAAAAGAGGTTCCATTATTCCTGCTGCTTCCTTAGCATATTTATTACAAGCCAATTTTATGCTGTCAGAAAGTACATCAAGCCTGCAGTTGGTCCAGCCATCTAGGTTGTTTCATAGGGATTACCAGACACAGCAGACATCCGAGTGCTACGCCTAAGGATGCCTATTAATCCCTCCACTGGACGTGATGCTTCATCAGTTCTAGACTATAAAACCTGTTTCTCCCTCATCTCCTCCTCCTGTCTCTCTCCTCCTACGTGTCACTGGAATGAGAAGCCAAGCATGGGACAACCAGCCCTTCAAAGGCTGCTCCCGTGTGAGAGAACAGTCACCCAAACCACAAGGGATTTATGAGATGCATACGGACAACTATTTCATGCAGTCAGCTTGCTTCAGCAAGCACTACAAGTCAGATGAAACTGGCACAGTGCAACAGCTAAATCAAGTTTGCGACACATTATTCCATTACCAAGTGCCACAAACAGTTCTTCTGTATGTAAATGTGTCATTTGTTTGACAATTGTTTGGGTTTTTTTCCGAACTGCGAGAGTGCTGCAGTTTGAAACCACTGGCTTGGACATTGCTGTATGTCACAGATGTGTGACCCAGCTGTCCCCAGATGTAAAGCATCTCCAGTTCTGAAAGGAGCTCTCAATAAAAGCTCATAGTGCAGGGAGACTGGAAGCTCTTATGAACTTGAATCGGGCAACAAATGTTTAGAGCACAGTTTGTACGGCATATGAAATTTAAGGCTACATTTAATGCTAAATTTAACTCCTATGAGGTGCGACTGAAGGAGCTGGGGTTCTTTAGTCTGGAGAAGAGGAGGCTGAGGGGAGACCTCCTTGCTCTCTACAACTACCTGGAAGGAGGTTGGAGCAAGGAGGGGGACAGCCTCTTCTCCTTGGTGACGTGTGACAGGACCAGAAGGAATGGCTGCAAGCAGCACCAGGGGAGGTTTAAGCTGGGTATTTGAAAACATTTCCTCACTGAAAGGGTTCTCAACCATTGGAATGGTCTGCCCAAGGTAGTGGTAGAGTCTCCATCCCTGGAGGCATTTCAATGGCGCGTGGACCTTGTGCTCAGGGACATGGTTTAGTGGTCAGCTTGCAGTGTTGGGTCAAAGGCTGGACTGGATGATCTTGAAGGTCTCTTCCAACCAAAGAGATTCTATGATTTTGTGATTAACTGTACTAAGACGGGTGTTTTTCCTGTGAATTATTTAGAAGCTTCCTCCTCATATCCATACAAACTGGAAAGCAAAACTAGAAAGTTAAATAGCATTTGTCATTTATCTGTTCCTTGGCTTTGCCTCTCCTTTGTCAGCAGAGGCAGCTCAAGAAAGCTCAGAAAACTTCTGTCATTTCCTAACAAAGTGAATTTCAGTAGAACTTTCTGAGGGCATCATCAAACCCTATCTTAGAACAACTGATGCAATTAAGTGATTGCCCCCTCACCACCACCACTGCAGAACAAATATGGCAAGAGGTTTGATCTGTCACAAATGAGCATTCAAAGTTTCTGCTTTCTGTTTCTGCTCCAAATATTCACAAAGCAACAAAAAGTTCTCAATTTGGCAGAGCCATTTCCAACAGTACAATTTGGCAAACACGGTATTTAAAGGAGTCTCCAAATGGAGCTTGTAGACTACTCAAGTTAGCAGAGAAAAGGGGGAGAGATATGCATAGAATTAATAAATTAGGTAATAAAAAAAAAAGGATATAATGCTTGAAGGGAAAGGGAGGAGAAATCAGAGATGAGCAACTCAGACAGTGAAGAAGGTCAGAAGGCCTGAAGGATGTCATCATGATTCTGTTTTAAAAAGGGAAAGGCTAAAATTGTGACTGACACAATGGCCTATTGGCCAGTTCAGAAAGTTTGAGCACCATAAATAAAAAGGCTTTACAGAACATCATCACTTGCAAGTTTTCACTTGATGCTTCCTCTAGCTCTCAGGCCACAGCTTTGGTCACAGACTCGTGTTTGGGAATAGAATTGTAAATTCTTACCAAAACCTGGTGATAAGCTTTGCACTCCAGGCAACCCTGGACACTGATCAGGGTACAGCAAGCTCAGCATTGCTGTGGTTGAACTACAGTATTTCTAGTTTGCTTCTGCGGAGAAGCCAGGCTAGTTGGCCTTGTTTTATCTTTCTTAGTCTTCTTTGTGGAGGGAATAATTTATGCTATGTTTTCAGAACACAAAGACCTATTGTCAAAGTCACAAGCTGCCTGTTTGCCCTAACAGGGATAGATCCTTTGTGGTGGAGGGGGAAGAGGGACCTTTCACTTGTAAGACATCTCCTTTAGAAGCACAATGGGGGCTTTGTTGTTGTTGTTACTGTTATTATTATTATTACAAAAAACAACACAAGGCTAAAATAATTTACATCAAGTATTCCAGAGCTAAAGGCTCAATTGTTGCTTTCCTGAAAGCTCCAAAAGGAGGGAGGAAAAAAACCAGAATCAAACCTGTCCTACAAAACCCTACACACACCCTCCATTTAATTTACTTATTTATATTTAATGGCTTGCAAGCTAAATCTCTAGCCTGCAACCAAACCAGGTTTGGGTAGCTGTCAACCCTTAAAGCTAAACAGCTACAGTACTTGGCAGGTGGTTGCAGGAAGGACTTTTAGCTGCAAGGAAAAAGATGATAGGCTGGGTAAAGCTGAATGCCCAATTTTTTTTGGCACCTGATACTCTCATAGGATATACAGCCATGCTGGCCAGGGTCAGGGTCCTGAATTATGTAAATATGTCAGAACATTTCGAGTTTGTCTGCCTTGCTAGACCACCCACGGGGAGGACAGCTTGACGGCCATGGGAACAGTACCACCAAGTACATTGTTTTTTACTGTACTCTCCTGAATACACTTAACCCTCAGTGAACTGACAGAATTACTCCTCTGTGTCTGGAAGGTTCACACACACGCCTGCCCAGCGGGAGCTGCTCTAAGCATCCCTTTGCAAGCAGAAGGATGCATCTCAGCTGCATCAGCTTTCATGGGTTAGAGCCTACCAGTCTCGGAATACGCAATGGCTACTCTGCAATTCTGCTCCCCTCCTAATAGAGGAACGAAAATACGGGTTGGTGGAAGCACTGCAAACACCAGGAAACTACTTGGTCGTTCAGCTAATTGTCACATGCTGCAAGAGAGATGGAATATATTAGCGTTAATCAATTCAGACTTGATTTCAACTCAAATAATTTGTCACATTCTGCAGTCGAGCAGCAGGTCGCGCTTCGCAGCCGCTGAATCTAAGATAGCAACAAGGAGTAAAACATCCTGAGGTATGGAACAAGATGTTGTCAGGGGACACGACATGTAAGTGAAGTCATGTTGAGAACTAGTCATTTACGCCTCCTAGGGGGTAATCTCATGATGCAATACTCAAGATTAAATCTTAGGCTATTATCCCAATATATCACCCCTGTCTGTTCCCAACAGAGAGGTGACCTGAAGATCCTGTTTAAACAAGTCCATTTATCCGATCAAGAGAGTAAAAACAAAAGCATGAGAGAGCTCCTCTCTCTAGGTACTTCCCTTGGTTCTCCCTGAAACCGGCTCTAGGTTTCAATTCCAAAGCCTGGTCGCTAATCCTCGATCTCTCTCAGCTCCTGCTTTCACTCCACTCTCTCTCTGTCCCTCCAAAGTCTTGCACAGGGAGCAAGTTGCCTGCTGTGGAAGGTTGCTTGCAATGCCAGGAAGACAAGCCAGGGCAACTAAGCCTAATAGTTCTTGATTTATCTTAAGCGTTTGCCAAGAGGAATGCGTGTGGAGTCACTTCTTTTTCCTGACAATTACTTCCACAGAGTTGTGTTGTCATGGCATTTCATTGTCTGCATTCAGTCTCACATCATCACAGGCAATTGCAAGTCACTCATAAAAGTCTACTCAATTACTGGTCCTAGGTTTAATTCAGAAATACTCATCCATTTTTTGTTTCACTATAAACTAGCTACTTGTGTGCTGGCTTCAATCAAGCTGTAAAGTTCTTGTGATATCAAACCTAAGTCTTCTGTAGATGCACTTCAAAAATCATGTTCTATCTTTACTTACACCTATTTTTACTTCAGTCCAAACATCCCAGCACAGGCAGTATACAAGCCTTTGTAATTGAAGACAAAAGTTTACTTACATCTAAAATGAAAGGTGCAGAACTAACTCAAAGTAGAAGACTGTTCAGATTTAAGTCCCCTTGACACTCTTTCAAAAGCATAGCACAGAGGCAAGTAGATAACTGGGCAATTTTAACACTGGGCTAGAAGCAACAGCAGTAGGCTTGGGTCAAGAATCAAGATGGTGTGTTAAAATAAGAGAGAAGCTCTCTTTGGCATAAGAATATTAGCCCAACACTCACACAACACATTGCCCTTCCTGCCTTCCCATGGTTTGTTCAACCCACGGGGCTAGAGAGGAAGGGGAAGGAAGGTCCCAGACTGAGCAGTTCCCCGATCTGTGCGGCCATGTAGCCAACTGATGTACACAGAGTGGTTCAGAAGCGAACTGGGAACAGGAGGGTGAGTGAGACAGATTCCTAAACTGGTATTTTAAAGCAAGGTTGCCACTTCCACTATTCCAATCTGTCAACGCAAACCATCAGCTGCCTAAAACAGTCAGAAGAGCTTGGTATCCCTATCCTTAAACGTTTGCAGGAACATGATTCAGGAGGTGTGCTTAAGTGTCTAACGTAGGTGGACAACAACCATCATTCCTGACAGTAGCAGGAAAGAATGTGACCGGCCTCATCAAATGGTGTCCCAATCACCTAGGTATTTCCAAGAGAAATGGGAGACCTGAATTTGAAACTCACCAGTCTGAACCCATTAAACACCAACCTACAAGGAAGAGAACAGCAAGGCTGCTCTTGACCTCCCTTGTTTAAAGCAGGGCAGCAATGAAGAACACAAAGTCTCATCAATGGTATCACGTTTTTCTGCAATTAGTAATTGCTATAAACCTCCTAGTTAATACATCTGACACATATTACTAGGGGGATGAGCAAAATGTTGGATTGAAGCATGCTGATTCTATGTTTTCTCCTTTGACTCAACCATTACAAATCCCTATAGCCACCAAACATACATAATTCAAATAGCCAGAAACATGATTAACACTGGAAAAACTAAGCCTTTATGGATCTGAGTAAGTGCCAGGAGGGATCATTTTTCCTCTGCCCACCTAAACAGAACCTTTACACGTAAAGGGCTGTGACTTCATCTAATGACTGATCAGCAAAGGCTTCCAGCCTCTGGTCAGAAGAGAAATGCCAATCATTTGGATGTATGGGAACTTTTCTTACTTCACAGCTCTTTAAGTTACCAGAGTTCCTTCAAGCTGAAAACCTCTCCATCTGGCATAACATGCTATAGGTGAGAATATCATCATCAAATCTCTTTAGAGCTGCGAGATACTTCAAAACAACCCATTCTTTGCTACTCTTTCAAAAAGCCTAACCAAGTTTTCTACAGTTTAAGTATCCCATTTCCATCTCTGTGAGATCTCTGCCTGGACAGGCCACTCTTCAAATACACACAGCGATCAGTTGCTAGATGAAGGCTTAGTTCCTACATGCCAATGGTTAGTTCAGTTAGTCTTTCTTGCTCTGTATAAGCCAAAGGACCCTTATCCTTTGTAGAAATTTCAACAAGGAAAAAAAATATTGAAGTTGTCCACACACCAAATTCAAACCATTTTTGCTAACAGAACACATTTCTTGCAGAATTGCTCTGATTCACTAGTGTTTCAGGTACAAAATAACTGTAATCAGATGAAGCACAATTCTAGTTGATTGCTCTATAAGCAGAACTGACCACAAAAAACCCCAAACTTCTAATGGTTTTGTTCATTCTCAGTACAGTTGGTTACAGTTGACTGAAAGTTCAACACTCTTTTGAGTTTTTGCAGAGGTACAGGAACATTTTTATGTTAATTGCTCCCTTCAGTTTTAGGTGGCTGAGCAGCAGCACTCACCCCACCCCAAATACTAACAAAGCCATTGATAAAACATCCAAAACTCCAGTATTTGCACTTATAAACTGACAAACACATTTTGACAATACCAAAATTGTATCTGCCATGATTACATTTCTAGCATACCTTTAGATATCTGTGTACTGATAATCACCATACTTCAGTGTGTAGAGCTCTAGAGCTCTACACACAACCAAAAGGTATTCTGCATTGTTTTATAAGGTATAGGTTTTTCCTACTAGTTTCCCCACTGATATTTTAAATAAGAAACAGAAGAAAAAAAAAAAACCATGAGAAACCTCAACCTAAGAATTTGGTATTTAATGCTGCAACTGTAATGCAGCCTTTGAAGACTTGCGTTTATTTTACAGTTATAAAATCAAGCTTTCCCTCCTGAAACACAACCTCCAGCTATGAATGTAAAGATTCCTTGCTTGCAAAGACAACCCTTGCTACCTGATGAGAATGAAAGGATGGGGGAGGTCGAGCTATGTTTTCAAAGTCAGCTTGTACAAGCCACACAGGTTTCACTGAGTGCAACTCGGGGAGTTGGCACACGTTTGTTGTTTGAAGCAGATTTAGCATAAACTAACACTAGTTTCAGAGGCATGCAGAAAGATTCACTTCCTTCAAGAGATTATTGTGTGAATTATCAACACTGACTCCTTGAGACTGTTTCCTTCAGGTGAAGGAAAAGATGGATGGTTTGACTGCGATAAGAAATATATAATCCAAGGGTAGCTTTACTCACTGCAAAAAAAATAGCTACTTGTCTTCACAGTGAGGAGCAAACAACTGCCTCAGTTGTTCAGCTCCAGTTGCCTGTGGTAAGAAATAGGGAGAGGGTTTGGTTTTTTAATTGGAAACTGGAGGCGGGCAGGTGTCACGATGACTGACACCGAGGCCACGTGAACCCAGGTCCCTCAGCTCCCAGAGCTAACTTGTGGCTCCTGCATTAGCTTTACTAACCCCTCGTCACCACTGGCGTGCCAACAGCTGCCTGAAACATTGCTTCCAGTAGCACCTCACCTTGCTTTCGAGGCCAGTTGGCACTTAATGGGAGATGACTGAAATTCTGCCCATTTTTCACTCTAATAGAAAATAATTGCCCCGACTGTCTAGAAGAGTTAAAGAGTTCTTCTGGCTGTCTCTGAGGCTTAACTGGGCTTCTTGTCAGAAAGGGCAAGATTGAAGAAGTCACATGTGAAGCGCATACAACCTGCATATACCCTCCATCGCTTGGTGTAACTGTTCTGAAACATTAATCTACTCTCATCCCTCCTTCCCCAGCAAGCTAATAGGAGACAGCACTAGCTTTGTTTTATTTGAGAGACTAGACAGCAATTTTATGTAAATACAAGGCTGATATGATGGAACAAGAATGAAATCCTGCAGATCTTTGCTGACTGCCAGGAGTTTTGCAGGTATAAGCCATGAGGAGCACATTAACAACACAGTCATTAACTCCATGGAAGTATTACTAACTTCTCACAGTACTTTGGCATGCCACTTGCCAGCTAACACCTGAATTCAGTTCCTTTGTAGCAGACCACTAGCAACAAGCTTCGCTGCTTCTGGCATCAAACAGCTCTGTTCTGTAGGGTAACAAAGGTCTGACATTTTGGAAAGGTACCTGGCCCTAGTTATTACAAGACGTGATGCTTTATGTCCAAGATCATCATAATGCTTTTTGGTATACCTGAAGAGAAATAACCCCAGAAATCTGAATTATTTTAATCTGGGTCTTTGAAGTCTTACTTTACAGAATTTATTATTTTTTTAAACTGTCAAAACTGGCATCATTAGAGCAAAGATAGAGCATCCCATCAGCTAAATCCAAATAAATCAGCAAAGACTTAGTGCATAATTGCTCTATCCTGTCTAATGAAAGACTCCCTTCAACACAGCACCATGTGAGTAAGTGACATCAGAAACATTTTTATCATCAGTTACCCAATGCATTCTTATCTGCTTAAGGCAGATTCCAACTAGGACATGTTTTGCTTATTAAAAATCACAACCTTCCAATGTGCCTATTAACTCTAGACTGTCCAGTTGGGAAAGCAGCAAGACCAATGAATTAATAGTAAGTGGAGAGCATTTTGCCCCCTGCTTCCTCTGAGAAAAAACACTATTCCCCTCCATTATGTCAAATGGAGGCTTCTCCGTGGAGAAACAGAAGCCTAGATGTTCAGCAAGAAAACATACTGCAAACTGGGATGCCTCTGCAGAGTGAATAATCTCAGCCTCCCCGTTACTGGGGGGTTGGACCCGATGATCTCTAGAGGTCCCTTCTAACCCCTAACATTCTATGATACTGCAAATTATTACTTCTGCCTCTGTAAAACTGTAGTGAAAATTGCCATGCACAAGAGCCAACAGACTGGGGAGGAAACGTGAGCTCCAACAACGGTAATTTAAACTAAATAAGCTTGTGCAATATTCACCGATGTTCATTAGATGAAAGGCTTCCTAGACAAGAGCTGGTCCTGGGAGCTTGTTCTAAAGAAGGAAAATGACAATGCTGTGTTTAAACAAACCAAACCCACAAACCACGAATTCTACACGTTCTTAATAATGTCTTGCCTAAATGAATGCACTATAAAAAAGCTTTCATACCCCTTCATCAACACAAATGCAAACAAGAGAGAAACTCTGGCTCATCGTGTGTTATGTACGATGCACAGAGGACAACGCACGTACCCTTTCCACACAGAAAACTGGCAAAAGACACCTCTGACCTGTCTGGAAGAGTCACAAATGGCTCAACTCCACCATCTCCAAGTCAACGCTGACTTGCTATGAAGAAGAAATGTGTGGTGCCATTTCACTTTTCCTCAGCTAGATCGTTTTGGGGAGCTCTAAGTACAGATACAGTACAATATCTCTGTTCTCTATAAAAAAAAAAGTAAAAATGGCATAGCTAGATTAAAACTGCTTGTCTGTCCCCACTACCTTTATCCCATATAAACTATCAAGTATAAGGAATTTAGCAAAGAAATGCCGAGTACAAAGTCCTGCATAAAGCTTCTAGAAATCTGAAATACTCCTTCCCACCGGAAATTTTTGCCAAGAATGTAATTTAGCAAATACAATCAAGAAAAAACAGTGTTGGGAGAGGTAGAATTAATGCTTAAATTGACTAACTAATCCCCCAGAGATAGCAGGGAAGAAAGTCTACCTGTTCCATCAAGTTTAAGCATCTGCTGCACAAAGAGGAGCTGGTATTGTTACTTCTCATCAATCAAAATGTTTCCTGCATTACACCCATAGCACATTTGATCCTGAAACTCAAGGGTTCTAACAGACTTGTCCTGATCTTGTGCAGTCTCTGGGGTACCTTATTTCTATATCTGATGCATTTGTGGTCTGGTTTAAGGCATTGACATCTCCTAATGGGTTTGCAAGAGCACAACACAGGCATGATAAAATGGTGGAGCAGTTTATGTCAATGTGCTTTCTTAAAATGCAAGTAGCAAGGCGGGGGGAGGGAAATAAATAAATCAGATCATATAAAAAAGGATGCCTCTTAAAAACAGTGATTTTACTGGAAGCAATATAAAACCACTTTGAAGTCAGGTATTGAGCTGCCACACACATCTCCTAATCCAAGACAAAAATTAACAGGCTATCTGAAGGAAGATATTGATTGGGCACTTTCTTCCTAACCCTCACTGCCTCTGCAGGTAAAAGGATTCAATCTCCTATAACGTGCGTAGATAGAGGTGAGTATTCAAATGTAGATCTAGCAAAGTCTGTATGAGTAAGATTAAATATATAGAGGGGTTTATTCCAATAAAATATTCCCGTCCCTAAACTGATAAAGTAGGTGTTAAACAGTGACTCTCCAGACTTGTTCTGTCTTCTGGAATTCCCTAGGCTCAAACACAGGTTTATAGAATTCAGAATAAAAATTTTAGATCAATTTGACAGAGAAATACATATTTGTAATCCAAAGAAAATGGAAGATGACCTTAAATTGCTAGTTCCCAAACAGGAAACTGGAGATCAGAAAATGTATTTCCTTGGCAAGGACCCTATTCTTGTGTTTCTGAAGATTAAAATACAACACCTGGGACAGCCTCCCCTTCCTGTCGACCTACCCCTTGTGCTCCCCTCCTTTAACGGCTGATACTGCTGCAGGGGAGGAAGGTAAAACAGTGCCCGTAACTTTCACCGGCGGTGTTCCTGGCAACGTTTAAAAATAAAAGAATGGAAAATAGGAGGAAGCTTTCTTTAGAGCACTCCGAGTCTCAAAATACAACAGTTATCCAGTGCAACGGTATTCACATGCGTTTGCAGAACTTCTCAAAGACAAGAGAAAATTATTACTGAAAGATTTTTGTTTTATGGGAGTGTTCTTATAGCTACTTGTAGTACTGTGGCTAAGGTTAACACACTGAAATGGAAAGAAAAAAAAAAAAGAGAGACACCTCACACACGAACCGACCAGCAACAGGACTTTCCATTCATAGCAGAATGAACTCATCCTCTAAGCAAAACCACGAGAATAAAGACACAAAACGCCTTAAGGAAGGGCTGAATGACTGGCACGCACAGGCTGGAACAAACCCGCTCACATTTCAACCTGACAAAGCGGCAAATATTCTCAAACCACTGGTTTGAGCGACCGCGTGCAAGCTCTGCGAATCGGGGGCTACTTACTTCAGAATCCTGTGAAAGATCCACTTGTCTGCCTTTACACGGGCGAGGAAAGAAAGGAGGTAGAGATGCAGCAGAAGGGGTCAAAGTCTTCTCAAAATAGTTACTGATAACGCCTGAAGCTCTCTTTAGCCAGGAATTTCATAATGCTTGTTTTAGAGAGGTTTTCTCACTTCGGCCACGATTACCTTCCAAAGGGGCTAACACTCACCCGCTAAGAAAACAGAAAACTGACTTCACAAAAGTTACCAAATATCAACGTGCAAGGCTGGCAAGTACATGTGCAGTCAAGATGATTCAGATAAGTCAGATAAATTTAGAACAGCGCTTTCCTAAAAGCATGCGTTCACCAAATGCAGTAAATATGCAGGAGCTATATCCAAGTGCTGATTCCAAACATTAGAGAAAAAAATGTATTAGTGAAAATCTCCTTTTAAGAGTTCGCTGCCATCTGAAGTCCTCAACAATGTTATTCCTTGATCTGCCTTTAGTATTTCCACCCATCACTGGATTTATCCACATAAAACGCTATAGGCTCTCCGACCTCGGAGGACTAAGCCAAATGCAGTGTGGCAACTTCACATAGGACCAACCTTTTATGGTTGGAACAGTAGAGCTTTGATACAGCTAATCTACCATAAATAGCTCTTGAAACTCAGAAGGATCAAATCAGCTGTTGCAACAGTCCCAGCCTGTAGCTGCTTCAAATCCAATTATACTGTCAACTGTATCTTGCAGCCCTCCTTTCTAGCGTTGTTTTGTACACCCCACAAAAAAAACCCCACTTTTCTAGTCCTGCTCCTGAAAGAAATTAAAAGCTGCAAAGACAAATGCAGCAGAACAAAATGCATGTAATAAAAACTGAAACAAGTGGACAAGTATTTTTAGCGTTGTCTTAAGGCACAGAAGTTTTGTTCTGTTAGAAACCAGCTTCAGAATTTGATGCCCATTAAAAAGAAAATTACCAGCCCTTAGTCGTAATGCAGAAGTAAAATTTGAAAAAATCAAACAGTTGCAAGAACAGCAAGCTCAGCTTTAAACGGTGGGTGAAAGTAGGTGGAACTATCAGTGTCCCAGCATAGGGCACTGAATTGCTTGTGTATTTTTTCTGTAACTTAAATACACTTGAGAAATCCTAGAGCTCACTGTTACAAACCCTTGCAGTACAATGTTTTCTTTCAGGTAGTTCGAACCACTTTCCCACAGAGAAGCTGAAAACTATAATTTAAGGATACTTATGGAACTGGGATCTTCCAAAATGTATGTTTACTAAGCATACAAGTCAACATAACTCTGAAAATTACCACTAGGACTACAACAGCACAGCAACTCCAGAGAAACCAGTGCAGTGACAACGTTCTGGAACAAGACAGAGGTTTGGATCCAGCAGAAGACAGGTGAGCAGCATTGTCTTTATGGTTCACCTCACAAAGAAACCACACAATGCAAATATGTAAGTATATGCAAATAAAAGTTTCGGGGTTTTTTTTTTCTCCACAGTCTTTCCAAAACAAAGAGACAAATGATTCCAGTGCAGCACAGGAACGCTGGGACTTCAAAGCAGAATTGTCTTGTATGCAAAGCCTGGACTGTATCTCCTGCAAGCATGTAAATCCTGAACACTGCCAAGGCACCCTCCTACAATACTGGGCGTGACATCTACCATCTAGGCATCACTCCTCCTTCTACAAGTGGTGAGAGGACTGCTAATTCCTGGCATTCAAACTGCTTGAAGAAGGGCCTGAAATGTGGCTCCCCTAGAAAGAACTGTAATGAAAGGGTCAAAATACAAAAATCATCATCCACCATGGCATGGAAATTTGTCCCTCATATGCCATTCTACTCCTCTCTGAGCTTGCATTAAATTTTGACATCTCCATTAAAGGGTCTGGGTTTTAATTGATGTACCATACATCGAACACAAAAAGAGTCACTGGTTTCAATCTTGCCAAGACACACGATGACAAAGCAACTCTAATTAAAGTATGGGTGGGTTAAATGAAGTGGTTTGCTATCTCCTATAAATTGTACATGAAGAACCCAGCTGGGTCACCTTCTGGAAGTCTCAGAGGAGCCAAAGAGCTAGAAGAAGACACACAGAGTTTTCCCTTTAGGCCCTTGCAAATGCTTAACCGAATCAATTTAGATGCACAGGGGACAGCAAGCTTTTCATTAGCGTGGAATAAACTGAGCGTGTGACAAGGTGACAAAACAAACCAGCAAGATCTGCCCGAAAAAGTTTATCACTTTGAACATGGCTTGTAGAAGTTGTCACATTGTGCTACTGCACTGAGGTGAAAAAAAAAAAAAGTAGCTGAACCAACTGCTGACAAAAGTTCACCAGAGCTCTCAAAAATGCAGCAGGCATGCTTGCAACTGGTAAGAGCAGCCATGAGCAAGCTGCCAGAGCATAACCACTGGTGCTTTATGCCCTATCCATAACCATTGAAAATCTGAGGTCTTTTTATTACTGTGGAATTTGAAGGATGCGAGTTATGACATGGAAACACACCCCCTCTCAAGGAGCAGGACTGGGACTGCTTGTTGCTTTTATAGAAGCCACTTACTGTTTGCATTCATTCTCCTTATCACACAGGGGACTATGTTAAAGATTTCACTTTCATACCCAGTTTAAAAAAAAAAAGTCCTGTGTGTGCACTTTTCATATCGACTCCCTTGGCTATAAACACACAAAGCAGAACCAACTACCACAGAAATGCTGCAGTTTCTCTCTCTCTCTTCCTCTCCAATACAAAATTTCTGTAAACAGAGTGGAGGAAGCCACAGCCTGTACGTTAGTAGCACTCTCTTTTCACACAAAGTATAAGATCTAGCACGTATATTCCAGAGACCACCTCTGCTATCAAGGACAGTGAGACACCCTGCACTTCTCAGACCACAGGTTCTGTCCCAGTTAAGACAGAAGTAGAAATTAACAGGCACATTTTTGATACCAAGGTCTCGCACTGCAAGAGAGGACGCGAGCTTCAGTGAGTAACACTGAATTAACATCAGTGTAACACACAGGAAAGCGCACACAGCTTGGGACATCTGGAGTAAGCACGTATTTATTTAACAATTCAGCTTCCCAGTTTACAGACATCTTCTTTTCAGCTGAAGGGGGGTAGAGACTTCCCAGAGAAGAAAAAAAAACAAACAACAAACAGACAAAATTTAATCAAAAGTGACTTACCAGCATCCATTGTTAGAATCATGACCCTACTTCTGTGTCCCAGGAAGCAGGAAGCCTTACCCATCCAGTGTAAGCGAATGACTCAAGAGGACAGCATGGCTTTGTTTCAGCTTATATCTTCTGGCTCATTCACCCCTCCTCCCGTTCCTGGGATAAAAGTGTTGCCTGTGCCCAGCTATCCCTATTGGCTCAGCTGGGGAACCACGCTCATTTAGCACATTCAAGTTTATGTGAGAGACTAAAATGACCCAGAGAGGATTTTTTTTTTTTTTCCATTTATCTTTTAAAAAAGAATCAAATCAAAACAAACAACAATGAAAAAAAAAACCAAAACCCAAACCCACAACACAAACAGTTTTTCTGGGAGAACAAACCATTCAATCTTTCACTATCAGATGTATATTTACAGTTGGTATCATTGCCACAGGGACAAAAAATTCCCTGCACTCTAAACTGATGAGAAGGTGGCCAGTCAAGGAGGACAGTCCCACAGCCTTCAGTAATGCCCAGTTCAGCTCCACTCTCTGTCTGTGGGAATAAACCCACATGTTTTGTCCCAAAACCTACACCCTCCAAGCCAGTTCTCTTCAATACAAACTGTATATACACCCAAAATCCAGGATCTCCTGGTTTGCCAGGGAGGATTTGCTCTTCCATTTCATTTTTAAACAGGCAGAACAGTCACAGTCCTGCTGAAGACACACACTCAGACTTTACAGGTTAAACTCCACAGTAAGGAAAAAGCCATTTTTCTTTCTTAACCTGTAGGGTTCTCTAAAGGTAATGACTGGTATAATCTACTCTGCCTGAAGAATTAGAACGCTGTTATAACCTGTTTGTGAACCACCACTCCAGTCAGATCATACAGTGTGAAAAAACTCACCACGATGTAAGTGAAAAAAATCTATCTGATCAAGAGATATCATAACCCTTTGCTAACTTGGATCAACCCCCAGGACAGCCTAAAAACTACACTTGGAAGGAGAGAAAGTGGAGGGGGAAAAAAGAGTTTGTGTCTTTCTGTACCGCAAAACCCTTGAGAACTTGCACTCAGACTCTGAAAGGTGAGTTTGTATCTTGCAGCGTGAACTGCTGACAGACCTGCTATCTGTACTCAGGGATTCAGCAAACGTAGTGAATGAAACACTGGTGTTCCTTGCCTCTGATAAGGACTACCTTCTCTAAATAAAGCATGGACATATTAGGCTACTGTCTCACCATGTTAGTCACCACCAGATAACCTCAGATTCATAACTCTGCGATACAACCACAAGTGTATTTTGGAAGTGTTGCTTGTGGTCGTTCAAATAAACAGCGTGCTCCCTCCCTCCGTTTTTAGAAAAGGTATCGGTTGCAACTCTGCAACACCACGATTTTTAGAGCCGCCAATGAAGTTAGAATCCACAACTCAACGTTATTAGCAAAAGGAGGACTCATCACTTCTCGTATTTCTCGATCTTCTCTTGCTTTGCTTGGCTTCACACCAACACCCTTGAGTCATTACAGTTTGTGGGAAACAAAATATTCCTAAAGGAAAATTTCTGACATTTTCAGTAGGACACAGCGATAAGAGCTTTGGAGAGAGGTATGACTAATCCAGATCCCAGAAACAAACCTGAAATCTTCTACTGAATGGAAATCAGTAAGAAATAACCCAGGTGGACAGGCTGCTTCTCAAAAGCCTTACTACAGAGAGAAGCATGCAGTGTCAGAAAGGATGTCAGACTGAACGGATTGGTGGTTTCATTCAAAATTTACAGCTCTCAAATAGCCAGGATGCTGTTTTGTCGACAATAACAAATAGCTAAGGACATCTGGCAACAGCTCAGGCCATCTGCGTGTTAAAACCTCTGGGAGTGACATTGGGCATTACTCCCTTTATCAGTAATTAGCAGTTTGGAGAGAGATGCAACAAAGATGCTTTAGCACTGTCCCTATCCCACCCTTTCTCACCTGGCAATATCTTTACTAAAAATTCCCAATGCGCTAAACAAACAAACAAACCCATGACAACAAAAATCAGTGTTTTGAGTATGCATTTGAGCAGTGCAATCCCAAAGCCTGAGAGGAACTGCATGGAAAAAAACAGAAAAAAAAGGCAGTCCTTACGGACAAGGTAGAAGGTGAAGAGCTGGTACATTTTGAAGCACAACTGAGGACTTCGATTCTCTACACAAGCTCATCCAACCCTAACAATTCCATCCTCAGGCAAACTGAGCATGAGCAATATAGCCAGAGAACACCAGGGACAACAGGTACTACCCCAAACACATCTTAACAAAAACATTATCGCGCGTTACGTAAGAGCAAACCACTTTCAATAGGATGACATTCCCTGGAAGCTTGGCTTTTGAAGGAGCACTGGGGTTCTGTAGCAGTAAAGTGCAAAAGTTCAAGCAAATTATTCTCAAAACAGGAAAAAAAAAACCAAAAACTGGGTCACCAAGAGGTTGTGAGGTACTGAGTGGCATTATTTTTTAAAACAGTGCATGCATTAATTATGCAGCTTACAAAGCATTCAGAAAGGTAGCTGACTTGATACCATAGGAGAGGGGAGCAGTCTTATTGACATCTGAGAAAATAAATAGGAAATAAATGATTTTGCCTTTAACTTCAGAAGGGGAAGTATGAAGTTTCCAGCTGGGTTAGAGGGAACACAGCACCAGTGTTCAGCATGTGATGTTCACCCAAAGGATACTGCTGCACTGACAAGGGATTTACCGAAACGAGGCATCCTCAGTGTTTTAATTCTAATCTAGATGTCAGAAATAAACAATTCGCTGGTTTGCAAGCCACACTAGTTTCTGTAATTAAAAAATGAAGCAGCATTAGAAGGAACACTGTGTGTTTCTTCATATAGAAGCAAGGCTGGTAAAGTGTCCAGCAAGACAGCACACGAACTCGCACACGAAGCCTTGGCTTTGTTGTCCTTTGTGGATGTTACACAGTACGGGTAGTACATGATAATGATGTGCTGCTAGCAAAGCCAACACACTGCAATTTCAAAACAAAACCTGCTCATAAACTCTGTCTACTGGAATGATACAGAGTATAAGTGACTTAGCTGATTGTGACCTGCACATTTCCCAGCCTCTGAAGTCAACTGGACAGTCTTACCCAGACGCGACTCCAGCAACAAAGTGGAAAGCTAGGTTAAAACCTCCAGAGATTGCCAAATTTCTTCCATCATTTTATCATCTGCTAATCTAAAGTCTACGTAATTGCTTACTGAATATACACTGTAAGCCAGTTCTGGGTACAGTAAGTACTGTACAGTAGTGTAAGATGCCGTGAAAAAAACATCAACATGTTCACTTGAAGATTATATATCTGAATAGCCTGTGGTTTAGTTATAAGACCTTCTCAAGCTATGTCTCACCTTCATCACATTAAGTCTGTAAATTGTGTACCATTTCCAATCGCTGTTTGTTTAAATTGTCTACTAAAATAATATAAAAGGATTTTAGCTTTTGATTTATTTTTTTTTTCTGAAATACACCAGAATACCCATCCACGTGGTTTGACAGAATCATCTTCTAAATATTACAACCATTTTCTGATGGTATATACTAAGAGGGAAGTTCAGCAAGAAATTCTCAAGGCTTGACGTACTTCAGTCTTTGCTGGAAGAAGTTATTTAAGTACATCTTACCCTTAAAAACCTAAATTCACAGGACTATTCACCTAATTTTCAGTACATGCTTTAGTGCTGCCAGAACAGGCTGCTTCTGCTCACCTTCATTAAATTATTCACTGCACAGAAAGTATACAGCTAATAACTGTGATGTGAGTATGCTTGCTCTAAACATCTTGGGAGGAGACTTTGTATCAATGCTTTCATTCAGATTTTTTGAGCTTCAGTCAGTTTTTAACATGGCCATGCTCCAAAACCAAATCTTCAGGATTCAAGGTTAGGTTTTGTTTTTCCACTGCAAGCCTTTCCAACTTTTCAAGCTCTCTAGCATGTGTAAGAGTAAACACCATCCCCAGTCCCTCACTTTTTCTGGGGTTTTTTTGTACATAAAATGTTAAAACCAGCAGAATAAGCTTTTATTCAAACTTTCACTCTTTACACCATGTTCTCTTCATAAGCTATGGCAAGTTGCAAGGAAAACAGTTCTCACATAATTTTGGAGCAACAACTGAAATGGTGCCTAGTATTCCTCTGTGAAAGAATATAGGCTACATATGGTGAGAGAAATAGTAAGATGACAGCTCCTTCCAGGCAGTATGGCCAGCATTAGACATCAGTTCTGTTTCAGTAAAGAGATCATCTGTGTATTATTTTGCTGATACAAACCATTGAGATCTTCCTGATCACATCCAAGAAATCACATCTCTCCACTCACAAAAATTACACAATTCTCTGAGAGCAAGATTAATCCCATGAACTACACAAGTTATGGGAGC
Source organism: Actenoides lindsayi (assembly GCA_025331215.1). NCBI lineage: Eukaryota > Metazoa > Chordata > Aves > Coraciiformes > Alcedinidae > Actenoides > Actenoides lindsayi. Next base: position 36,241 of record WTSP01027451.1, on the reverse strand, counting down.
CCTGCCTTTAAGGGAGTGATGGAAACTGCTACACAAACTTATACATAAAAAAAAAAAGGTCCTGTTTATTACTGGTTTGTGTTTGCGTAGGGAAATGCTTTCCCATAGCCAAGGACTGAAAAAACCCCAAACCTGAATCACATCTGAACTAGAAATATAAAAAGAAAATGAAGAGAAGGCAACATGAAAGGTAGACTGCAGATCTGTAATTAATTAAAATGTTACAGCTGAAGAAATTGTCCATAGTTTAGAGTGGCTGAAGCTATTCTGTCATACAACAACTGGAAGAGGAAATGATAGGCTGGAACAAGAAACCCATCTCAGTTGTCTGTTGCCTCTCAGTGCATACTGAGATGGAGTTTTGGGAACTATTATTGTCACTTTCATATTTAGTAAAATTTCTTCTTAAAACATCATTCGCATTTCCTAGGTATTTAAATACCATCCAGCTTTTCTCAAGGTCCTAAAGGCTACTCCGGGGTCTTAACTATTATACCACCATGTTTTCTTAATGCTACACATGTACTAGGAGGCAAACACAGATTCTTCTTTAAACGTTTGGTACAAACGCTCAAGAAACAAAAGAAAAAGGAAAAAAAACAACAACCCATATTTCATGGTTCCCATCTGCATCCATTTTTCAGCACAGGCTCACCTTAAATCCCAACCATGCAGGCCTGACCCTCTAGGAAGATCTTTATCATCATGTCCAAGTGGCTCACAATCCAAAAGGCAGCCCTCCTCCTACAAGAAAAACAAACAAACAAACATAAAATAGTATGGGTAAGAAGCACAAATGCACATCCCAGGGTATGAAAACAACTTCAGAACCTATCAGGCAGTTGCACAAAGGGGATGACCTGACTGACCACAGGGAATGAAGCAGTTGAGACTATATTGCTACCCTGCCCATTCATATAGGCAAGATCATCACCACAAGCAACAGCACTTTTTAAAGCCCAGCTACTGATGGACTGTCACTATATTCACAGGGCAAGAGAGGTCTTGCAAGTTCACTAGAACTCTGGGGAACTTGACTCTTCAGTTACTGCAGTCCGACCCTTCACCATGAGGCACATTCTTGAACTACCAAATTCTCTAGGAACACCAAACCTTCACTTAACCACCGCACAGAAAGTAGTCTGCATTACACCTTTTGACAAGGCCAAGCAGCAATGAAGACAACAACAAAACAGCAGCATCTGCCAGCAGACTATTACCCTCAAATCCTTTGATTTCAAACATCAGTGGATGCAACTGGAAGAGCCATCTCTCTTCCTCAAATCACAGCAATCAGGAGACAGACTTTAGACTTCTCCCAAGAACAACTGACCTATCAAGCAAATCCAGCTCTGTAGGCAACACCTGCCATGTGACCCATTTTTTCATCCCCACACCATGAACCACAACTGCTTTTATTTTCTCCTTTAGCAAATACACATCATCTCTGGCTCTGCCAGTAACACTAATTGCTTTCCCACAGGATGATTTACCCCATGTGGGGATTTGTGTTGATGCAGTATCCAAGTTAAGTTGTTTCCAACCAGATGAATTATCTCAGGACCACATCGTCCTTAAGGATGCCAATCCCCTCAACTAATAAGAGCCCACAATAATCAGCTACTCCAGGCTTGTTACTCTATTCCGTACCACCAATGCAGTTGTTTCTTTCCACAGAGCGGTGAAGAGTTCTCCAGTGCAGACCTCAACTCCATGAAACAGCCTGTGTTGTTGAACAGGTTACTGCCTGTAATACAGCTGGCAGATAAAACAACATTTTGGATCAAAACTAGAGGTGGGTAGATTCAGATTACACATATAGGAAGAATTTCTTCCCCATGAGGGTGGTGAGACACTGGGACAGGTTGCCCAGAGAGGTGGTGGAAGCCCCATCCTTGGAAGTGTTTAAGGCCAAGCTGAATGGGGCTCTGAGCAACCTGCTCTAGTGGGAGATGGCCCTGCCCGTGGCAGGGGGGGTTGGAACTAGATGCTCTTTAAGGTCCCTTCCAACCTTGACAATTCTATGGTTCTATATTTGGGGGAGAGGAGTGGAAAGAAGAGGGGAATTTATGCAGATGTTGGCCTTTTGAAGTTATGTTTTTACAGGAATGAAATGGAATTTCTAATCTTTCCATTGAAATGTTCATGGACCTATTTTCAAAGAAATAACATGTCACCATGCCCTTACCTTCTTCTTTTTCTTCCTCATTTTAACCTGTAATATAATAAAAAAGAAGTAGTTCTTTGCTACTTTCTCATTATTTTGTTACCATCTTTTATTTCCTTGATATAATTTTTGATATTAAGGGAGAGAAAAGAGTGGGGAAAAAGAGCTAGACGAAGGTGAACATGATTCTGATGCACACAGGAGAGCAGGAGAACCCTGAAGTGGAGTTTAAAATTGTGATTTCTTAGGAAAACTAGAATATTTCAATAAAACACAGCTTTGCCACTGAAATTTTCCATTTTGAGACAATATTCATTTTTTTTTCCTGAAGAAAATATGTCTTCTGGCATTTATGTACAGTGATGCTGTTGCTCTAAAACCCTTTTGTTGATGGTTGCTATAGAAAACCTTTTGAAAAACAGGTGTATATATAGTAAGCTTTTATCCATGTGCTCTCTTCAGACTTAATTTTTTTTCCTTTTCCATTCATGCGTGATCTTGACGAAATAGATTTACAGATGGCCACGTCCTAATCTCACTTTAATTAGGGTAAATCAGAAGTACTTCCTGAGCATCCCTGAAACTATTCTGATCTGAAAGGGGACAAAAAAGAAAAAAATCTAGCACCCATGGGGTAGTAATTTTATGGTTTTATTTCACCTGGGTTTTGCAATTATTTATTCATGTTTGACTTAAACATCTCCAACCTGAAGGTGACGTAAAACCTAGTTTTAAACTTTTTCCTATAGCAGTCCAGCTCGTGCCCTGAGCATAATTTTCTCACTGAGCACAATATCCTCTCACACCCCTCTAGCAAAATCTTCCATCGAAAATTCACAAGCCCTGAGAGGACTTTGAGAGGATTTATTACATTATTAATAAACTGGCTGATTAAAGGACACAGTTCCCTCTGGCTTTTCCTAAACTGGTTTTGTTCATGGTATTTTAAATCGGGCACATTCCATAATTAAGACTTTTTGATTCCATTTCTATTAACGGTGATAAGGAACCAAATCATTAAAAAAAAAAGAAATCAAATAGAAGTGGAGAAAGGCCTGAGGACACAAGCCTCAGGGAGCACCCAGTATCCTGCAGTCAACTGTGATATTTTCTAGATGAAAGGTATCAGAGTCTTCTAGTTGCACAACGTCTCCTTTAAAGAAAATAAAAATGGAGAAAGACAGGAACATGGCATCTCAGTCAGGGAGATCCTAGCACACTGCCTCAGCTTGGCCACAGCAATCTCAGCTGGCAGGACTTGGAGGCGAATACCTTTCCAATATCAAGGGGCATGGGAAAGAAAGTTCAAGAGACCTACATTTGCACAAGAATTGTATTAGCCGTTTGCAGATGCGTTTCTCTGCGTAATACCAAGATTTGACTGGATTCTGCTTTATTAGACAAGGGGTTTAATTGAAGAAAGGGGGTTTAATTGAAGAAAGTGGGTTTAATTACAGCGTATGCAGCATGTGCTGACAATCCACTTCCAATAAAATGGACGTGGAGACCCAAAACAGCTGAGCTGACCACCAAGAAGGATCACCGATTTGCAGCTGCAATGAGATAAGCCTGTTCATGAACCAGCCCCAGCGAGCATGTCCTGGGAGAGCTGAATTTCACAAACCCATGGCATTTTAATAGGCTTTAACTGTAGCCTAATAAACTACATCTATATTAGTAAACTAAACAGAGCCAGGACATGGGCTTGGATGCTGGTCCAGGATTTTTAGTAAAGCCTCTGACACAGTTTTGGCCAAATTAACTGTGCTGTTCCCAGATGCGGTCTGAGAGTCAGCACATGACAGGTACCAAAATGAAGTTTGGATGTAGCCACTTGTTTTGGAGAATTTAGTCGTATGTACTTAAACAGGACCATGACAGTTGATCTTTAGCCCAGAGAATGGTCCTTTATCCCTTATAAAAACACTCCAGAAGAGGACAGCTTAAGGACAGGTATATAAAACTTAGGAGAGAGGAATAATAATAAAATAATTTAAAAAAAAAAAGTTACATATATAATATATATATTAAGCAGAGTGTGACCAGCAAGTTGAAAGAGACTGCCCCAGTGAGGGCACATTTTGAGTATCGTGACTGGAGATTCTCTGTGCCGAGGAAGAGCTGAGACCTCTGGGACTGTTCAGCTGGAAAAGAGAAGACTGAGAGGGGAGCCAATCAATGCTGATCAATATCTGAAGGGTGGGGTCAAGAGGGTGGGCCAAGTCTCTTTTGAGTGGTGCCCAGTGATAGGACAAGGGGCAATGCTGGAGCGAGTTCAGAGAAGAGCAGACAAGCTGGTGAAGAGTCTGGAGAACAAGTCCTATGAGTTGGGACTGTTTAGTTTGAAGAAGAGGATGCTGAGGGAAGACCTTCTTGCTCCCTACAGCTACCTGAAAGGAGGTTGTAGTGGGGTGGGTGAGGCCTCTTCTCTCAAGGAAAACATGACAGGACAAGAGGAAATGTCCTGAAGTTGCACCAGGGGAGGTTTAGATGAGATATTAGGAGGAATTTCTTTACTGAAAGAGTAGTCAGGCATTGGAACAGGCTGCACAGGGAGGTGGGGAGTCACCATCCTTGGAGGTGTTCAAAATATGTGTAGATGAGACACTTCAAGGACATACTCTAGTGGGATGGTGAGGTGGGGGGGGGGTTTGTGTTTTGTTTTGCTTTATTATTTGATGTGGGTTGTTTTTGTTGGATTTTTCGTTGTTGTTGTTGACAATTGAACGCAGTGATCTTAGAGGTCTTTTCCAACTGTGACAATTCTGTGATTCTGTGAAGGAGCATAAATTGGAACCCAGGAAGTTCCATCTAAACATGAGGAAAACCAATTTTTTTTTCGTGTGAGGGTGTCAGAGACTGGCTCAGGCTGCCCAGAGAGATTGTGGAGTCTCCTCTGGAGAGATTCCAAACCTGCCTGGACACTGCGCTGCTGGGCCCCCTGCTCTGGGTGACCCTGCTGGATGGAGCAGGGGGGTTGGACCAGAGGATGTCCAGAGGTTCCTTCCAACCCTCAGCATTCTGTGATTCTTTATAAACTCAACACTTCAATGAAAGTATTTTCTATATGGAGGGCCAAAAATGGCTTCTGTCTACACTTCTGTGTTCCTACAGAGCCTTAACCTGTCTTTTTGTAGTGACTAGGATGGGAAGCATTCACTGTGTAGGTCTACCTCGGTTCTTGGCTGACTCAAATCACAGAAAAGTTGTTTTCTCTGCAACAGAACTGCCTGAAGAGCTGCTGACAGCTCTAACTGAGGAAGTGTTTATGGCTCAGTACCTGCAGCAAGGGATGGAAAAGTAACATTGATGTTGTCAAATAGCTGCCTACAGGTGCATAAATAGATCAGCCAACCTGGAAACCATTGGATTATCTCCAAAACAAGAATTGACAGGTCAAAGATAATATGGAAATGTGGGTCTGGTCAAATGATACAGGAATGGGTTAAGTCAGAAAGGAATCTATATGACTGAAAATGGGTGGGAGAGGTAGTTAATACTTAGCACTTGAGGCAAATATCGAAGACATATGTCAAAAAGGTGTTGATCAACAGCCAGATGAAGATGAGCCAAAGAGTACCTAGGTGGCCAAGAAGGCCACCAGCATCCTGGCACTGGTGTGGCCAGCAGGACCAGGGCAGGGATTGTCCCCCTGCACTGGGCACTGGGGAAGACACACCTCAAATCCTGGGTTCAGATTTGGGCCCCTCCCTCCCAGCAGGCCCTTGAGGGGCTGGAGCATGTCCAGAGAAGGGCAACGGAGCTGGGGAAGGGTCTAGAGCACAAGTCTGGTGAGGAGCAGATGAGGGACCTGAGCTTGTTCAGCCTGGAGAAAAGGAGGCTCATGGGTGACCTTCTGGCTCTTGACAGCTCCCTGACAGGAGGTTGGAGCCAGGAGGGGTTGGGCTCTTCTCCAAAGGAACAAGTGACAGAACAAGAGGATAAGGCCTCAATTTGTGCCAGGGGAGGTTTAGATTGGATATTAGGAAAAATACCTTCTGCTAAAGGGTTTTCCAGGCCTGTCCCAGGCTGCCAGGGAGGTGGTGGAATCCCCATCCCTGGAGGGATTTAAAAGATGTGTACACATTGTGTATAGTGACATAATTTTGTGGTGGGCTTGGTAGTGCTGAACTAATGGTTGGACTCAATGGTCTGAAAGGTCTTTTCCAATATAAACAGGTATACGATTCTGTGATTCTATGTTGCTTCTGTTTTAATTGACATCTGACCATGTCCTGCTCATTTAGAAGAATGCATTCTACGTACTTTCAGCAAGGAAGAGCCGTCACGTTTGTCCTCGCTCACATTTGCCACATGCCCTCTGGCATATCAGGGCAGGCCAACCTTAACCTACAGGAGATCCTACTAGCGAAGTGTTATATATTTCTGTGCCCTCTTTCTTCATTTTGTGGAGTGCGTTGGCTTCAGTGAATTCTGCCAACATGAAATTGGTATCATGAAATGAAGGATGTGGCTTATGAAGCTATCCTAAATTGGTCCTACCAGTAGCTCTGTGATTATCTTGCAAAAGCACTACATGGACGCCACTGAGGGTTGGAGCTGAATTCACCTGAATTGAGGGCATGTTGGCCCTGACACAGGGCTACCTTAATCTTCAAGCATCATGGCTTTCAGGCAGGCTGTGGGGTGGTGGGTTTGTTTTCTTTCATTGTGACTCACCACGGGCTCAAGAAAAGAGTTATTTTTTTCTCTCCCTGCTGATCAGTGAAATAAGCACTGAAAGAAGACTGTGCATTGTAGGTCATCTACCCACTCTTCTACTTTACAGGTTTTAAAGTGCTTCTTCACAGGTAGCTCTATAATTTTCCAGCCTTTCATAAAAGATAGACTCGAGCTATCTGTCAGGGTCATAAAATGAAGACCATTGTGTTCTGTGTCTGATCTAACGGATAAAGCTGGAACTTGCTTTCACACTGACGCTTGAAATAAATAAGCCAACCCATTGAGACGTAAGCTCAAATCTACCTTGCCCTCCTAACTCCTAAGTACATTTTCAGAATTCTTGCGTTTCTCTCTGATATTTTGAAGCTCTTCCCAGTGGATGTGTGAAAAACATTTTAGTGTTATATTTAAGACCCGGTTATTCAGTATTGTTGCCTCTTAAGTGTTGTTGCAAACTGATGTAACAAGCATGGGCTGTCTCAGAGCAAGCTCAGAGGAGAATAATCCTCCAATGCAGAGATGCTTCTGGAGAGAAAGCAAGCAAACAGCTTCTTTCCTCATCCCCCTCCCCAAGCCCCCCGAATATATGTTGTCAGCTCTTTCTATATCACCAAGGGTTTTTTTTTTTTTATTCCTTTGCAATATGGCAAGTGATTTCTTCCATCTTAAATTTAGTTTAATCAGCAGTTATGGCACAGTGTGTGGCTTTTCATAATTCTACTGATGTTTCTGCAAATGATTACTTAGCGCAGCGCGTTATTATTACTGTGGACGTTCCCCCACAAACATCTGTTGGGACTGACACAGGTAGAGCTGAGCCTGCCTTCAGGCAGAAGGATGGGTTAGAGGTTCTTCCCAGTCCTAGTTTTATAATACTCTTCTTATTCCATTGCCTGGTTTTCTTTTCTTTTTTTTTTTTTTTTTTTTTTTTTTTTTTTGCCTGTTTTCAGCCCTGGTTGTCATTTTTTTTCCCAAATTATTTTTTTCCTTTTTTTTTTTTTTTTTTTTGTTTTCTCTTTTG